>JABXWE010027503.1:0-11235 GCA_014611495.1 Limonius californicus | reverse complement strand
AAAGTTAAGAACTTAATAATAACTGCAAAACAAGACACATGGAAAGAATTCGGAGAAAGACTAGAAAGAAATAGTAAAGGAAACCAGAAGCTGTTTTATAAAGTTCTAAAGTCATTACGTAACAATAAAGCACAGACCAACAATAAGATAAGAAATAAGAAAGGAGAAATATTAACAGGAGACACAGATGTTATGGAAAGGTGGAGGGAATATTTCGAAGAGCTATTAAATCCAACGCAAGCAGAAACAGAAGCAGAAGACAATAATGCAATAGTAAATAATGAAAGAAGTATAGATGAGCAAGAAGAAAACTACGGAGAGGAAATAGAGCTACAAGAAATGAGAGAATATAAAAAATGGAAAAGCTCCCGGGTATGACAAAATAAAACCTGAAATGCTAAAACATATGGGAGAAGACGGAGAAATACTGCTGCTAAATATTTATAACAAAGTGTGGAGTGAAAAGGTGATACCAAAAGACTGGGAAGTGGGACTGGTCTTACCAGTTCACAAAAAGGGTGACAACACGGTGTGCAACAATTATAGAGGGATCTCATTGTTAAGTGTACCTATGAAGATATACGAGCAGATACTAGAAAAGCGACTAAGAGGCAAAATAGAGGCGACACTCGCGGAATCACAAAGTGGATTCAGAAAAGGACATAGCGCGCAAGACCATATCTTTACAATTAAAGAGATAATTAAGAAAACGATACCGTATAACAAGAAAGTATTCCTGGCATTTATTGATCTGAGTAAAGCATTCGATCGAGTTAAACGAAGGAAGATATGGGAATGCCTGAACAGCAGAGGAGTTGATAGAAACTTGATAGAGGCCATCAAAAGCCTATACAAAAATAATGTTAACCATGTCATGAGCAAGAACTTGATATCAGAAAGTTTTAAGACGAAGGAAGGATTAAGACAGGGAGGTGTCATGAGCCCGGTATTATTCACAATATTTATGGATGATATTATAAAGACGTGCAATGCAAGAGTCAAAAAATTAAAGCTGGGCTATCGAAACCTACGGATAGTACAGATAGCAGAATGTGCATTTGCAGATGATGTCGCAATAATGGCAGAAAATGAAGCGGACCTACAAACAAACCTAAAGGTATGGAACGAAGTGCTAAAACAGTTTAATATGGAGTTGAACCTAGACAAGACGAAAGTGATGGTATTAGCAAAGGAGACGTATAAAATTAGCATACAAATAGAAGGGAAAGACATAGAACAAGTTAACCACTTTGAATATTTGGGAGTTACAATAGAGGCGACGGGAAAACAAGAAATGGATCTAGAGAAGAGAGTAGAGAAATCCAACAAAGTATTTCATGCAATGAAGGATAAATTCTTAAATAAAAGAGAAGTGTCGAGACAAACAAAGATAAATGTGTTCAAAACAATATACCGACCCATACTTACTTATGGCTGCGAGACATGGGTCGTATCAAGAAGGATGAGAAGCAAGATTCAAGCAGCAGAGATGCGTTTTTTAAGAAGAGTTAAAGGGATTACGAGGAGGGATCGAATACGGAACGATTTAGTAAGAGAAGAACTGGAGATAGAAACAATACAACACTACATAGAGAAGAGACAACTAGCATGGTGGGGTCATATACAGAGGATGGATAACAGACAAGTGAAACAAGTATGGCAAGCAAAAGTGGTGCACAAAAGAGGTAGAGGAAGACCCCAAGAAACGTGGAACGATATAGTGGGAAAATTACTGACAGCCAAAGGTATAACATGGCAGGAGGCAAGTGTTCTGGCTAGAAATAAAAAAGAGTGGAATAAGTTTGTGAATGTGACCAGCTGAATAAACAATGCAAAGCAGTTACTTAACTGCTAACAAGAAGCAGTAGATTTTATTTCTTTTTTTTTAGTTAATAATGTTTATGATTGTATAGAATTCCAATCTAAGTTTGATAGGCTTAAGTGAAATAAGTTGTAGAATTGAACCCTACACCATCCTATGGTAGAAGGGTATTTTGATAATGTATATATATATGAATTTGATGTTAGTATCGCTGGCGCAGCCCCAGAGCTGAATGCCATATAGCCATACCGGTTTCAGGATCTGATTGTAGATCAGTAATTTGTTGTGTAACAACTTGGAATTGCTACCAAGGATCCAATAAAGTTGTTTATATTTCAGACTCAGCTCAACTCTTTTTTTCTTTGCATGCTCTTTCCACCGGAGCCTGACGTCCAGGGTCATGGCTAGATATTTGGCATATATTCTCATAGAGCGCAATGGTAGCATTGATATACAAGATATACTGTGATCCGTTCTACTACTGGTATATATCACTAGTATATTGCAGGTAAAGGATAGACCCAAGGACACTACATTGAGGCACGCCCGCTCCTATTTCCTTCAGGTCAAAATATTGGTCTTCCTGTTTTACCCTGAAGAGTTTGTCTGAGATATATGACCTTAGTATCTCTACATACTGTTTCGGGAGAATTTTGTTTAATTTAATAATTCGCGCCATACTTTGTCGAAGACCTGGGAACGTTTAAGCAGACTGCAGAGCAGATTTGTTTTTTTTAAGAGCGCGTTCTATTATGTCAGTGATACGATGCACTTGAATAGGTAGGTGAGTAAGACTGTGCCTTTTCTAAGCAATTGCTTCAGTATTTCGTCGGTGATCAGATCGTAACCTGGTGCTTTTTCGAATTGATGTTCGTTTTAATCTCTGCTACTTTTTTTGGCTCGCTAGGATGATGTTTTCTGAATCTTGGTTGTAGATTTCAGGCAGTATGTATTCTGCTTGCGTTTGAATGGATGTAAATATGTCAACTAAATCCTCGGCAAACAGATCAGCTTTCTGCTTACTATCCCTGGCCCATAGTCCCGTATTTCTTCCGACTGGAGGTATCGATGTAGTGGGTCTTCTGATTTTTATGGTTGCTTTCCAGAGGGAGTAGTCTGTCTCGTCATGTGGTGCCCGATTCTGCAAGTATGAGTTTATTGATTCCTCTTTGAGTTGCTGGATTTCTCTTCGTAGTTTGCTCAGTCGTTCGTAGATTAATATGCAGGTTAATGTTATCCTGAAGATCAATCCAGGAGCTTTCCCAATCAGTGATTTTATTGACGAGGATAGGTCGGACTTCCCTTTTGATTATCCTTTCACTCAGTGTCAGGATGGCGACTGAGTGATGAGAGTCCAGCTCGCAGTTTTCTTCAACTTCTCCTTTCTTCAACAGTGGGCCAGTACGTGGGCTTATCTGTTGAGTGATAGCTGCAATTCCATTCTCGGACCGCTTTTCTCAGTTCACTGCCTTTAGTAGTAGTTAGTCTGAATCCCCAGTCTACATGTTTGGAGTTAAAATCACCCCTGATGATGAACCTGTCACCAGGATGTTGCAGGACTGTTAGGTAATCTTCTTTTTTGAGATTATGCCTGGGTGGGCAATACACTGCACCAACCCTTAGCTTCTGTTTAGTAATTTTTATATCAACTACTGTAAGTTGAATATCTATGCGTTGTAGGTGACATTCTTCAAAGTGACTGATTGATTCTCTAAATAAGATTGCACTGCCACCCTAGGCTTTATTGTCTGGGTGAATGGTGTGATATGCTTCAAAGTCTCTTATTTTAATATAAGACTGTCTCGTCATATGTGTCTCTGAGATGAGACAAATATCTACGTGTTGAGTGTTTATGAAGACTTCAAGGTCACGTTTTTTGTTTGGGATGCCATTGACATTCCATATGGCGATGCGTAAGTCTTGCTGAGCCATAAACTTACTTCACCTTGGGTACTTGGGTATAGCACCAGTACTCCTGACTTCTAACTTGTCGAGTCTTTCATTGACTCGCTCCAATGTTTCATCATACTTTGCATAAACTGCATCATAGATGGCTCGGATTTGGATGTGGAAGGGGTGGGTTCCGACTGCTTATTTTGAGTTACTTGAGTATAAGAAACGCCAGTTTTAGCTTTGTTGGAGACAAATGTTTTTGCTTGCGGGTTCTTTGTCTTTGTAGCGTTGTCCCTTCTCTGCTGCAATTCCTTGGCTACGACACATTCTCTGTAGTTATCAGGATGTGCACTTTGTAGGAGTATCCCTTGTCTTAGTGCAATCTGCTGTTAAGTGACGCATTTTACACAAGTGGACAGAACTTTTGGGTATGCCCGTATCTTTGGCATTTTTTGCATTGCGGAATGTGGTTGTTACTTCGTACCGCTACAATTTTAACCTTCATATAGTTTATGTATTGTATGCTAAATATCTTATTGTGGTCCTTAGAGTTATGGAACGTTAACATGTACAGTAGCAGTCGACTATATTTTTGTTCTTTGTTCTCTGTTGTTATTTTCTTGAACTTGTGGATCACTGTTTGTATCTTGAATCCCGTTTACCTTAAGTTCCTATCTAATTTCCTCAGTGCTACAAGAAGGATGTAGATGTTTTACCATCATTAAAAATTATCTTGAAAACGGTTGGATTTATCGAATTTTTACAAGAGTGTCTTGGGTAGGTACTAGCATGCCGAGTAAGATTATTTTGTCAAACAGCACCTGATCCTTCCACTTCAGAAGCCTCCGGTGCACTTGCCAGAACAAAACTACGCTATAATCTGCAACTTTAATGAGCAACGTACATTGTATTGTATTGTACCTATTTGAAAGAGCGAGATCTAGGACGCGGTTTTCCAAGCACCTCTATGCATTTAGGCCACATTTGGCCCATTGTATACCCTAACTAAGAATTTTGCCTATCTGGGGTAATTCCAACTCCAGTAGTGATTTTTAACGTGTCACACATCACAGTGGCACTGGTGCTATGGCTTCACTTCTTATCCGACAGAGGACGCACTTTCAGATTTTTCCCCGTTAGAAAAATCTCACCGACCTCGGCCAGGTTCGATTCCGCGTCCCTTGGATCTAAAGGCAAATGCGCTAGCCACTAGACCACCGAGGCTGGCGAGCAACGTACAATTAAAATAACTACGTAACAAAGCGTTTTCGGAAATATGCTCAGTGGCATGGAAATCGCAACACCAAGAAAGAGTAGGAAATTATTGACCAATCTTGGCAGAAACATTTAACTACTAAAAGGTAGCAATTGATTAAAATTTTAAAGAAATAGAACAAAATATAAACATAATTTTTATTAATAATGGGTTGGTTCCTCCCTATTGATTACACACTCCTCCACTCTTCGTGGCATCGATTCTAGCAGATGGTCGATTTCCTCTTGAGGTATTGTGTCCCAAGCAACGTGTAATTCGTGCTGTAGAGCTTGCGGAGTCTGCGGAGGATGCAGCAAGTTCATTAGTCTTCTCCCCATAATGTTCCAAACATGCTCCATGGGCGAAAGGTCGGGAGATCGGGGTGGCCATGGCAAGAGATTGACATTATCCTCTGCAAATCGGTCCATAGAACGTCTTGCAATATGGGGACGGGCATTATCCTACTAGAAAAGTGGGTCTTCCAACTGATGAAGAAATGGAAGAATATGGGGTTCTACCACCTCATGCACATATCACTGGGCGTTCATATTGCCTGGGATGAATAACAAATGGGACGTACTTCCATGAGTTATAGCACCCCATACCATAATCCCCAAAGTTTGGTGCACATGCCTCGCAACAGAAAATTCAACATTGCGACGTTCACCACGTGTTCGTCTGACCCTCATACGGCCATCATGCATCCCGAAATAAAATCGGGATTCATCACTGAGCACCACCCTATGCCACTCTAGGTTCCAGTGCAGTCGCAACCTACACCGCTCCAAACGTTGCTGTCGGTAAACCGTTGGAAGGGTTACAGAACGACGTTCGTTAGCTAACCATTGATCGGCAATTGATCTGGTACTGGAGAATTGGTTTCTTGTTGCCATAAGTCAAAGATGGCGGTCCTGCACCTCATTTATTCTTCTTCGCCCCCCAGTTCCTCTTCTGCGACGTACCTGACCCTCCCTAGTCCATGCCTGATAGCAGCGCATGATGGTGGATTGGTTCCGGTTAAGGCGATTTGCAATTTCTCTGAACGAAAAACCACCTTCGCGCAAACCAACAATACGACCTCTGTCGAATTCGCTTAATTAGTGGTAATTTCCACGTTGGTGCACTCTAAGCATGATCACACCCTCAAAAAAAAAAACGATCAAGAGCGAAAACAATAAAGAACTGAACAAAATCTCGTAAAACATACACCTGATAAAATTGTTAGAAAAAACTGAAAGAACTGTCAGATAAGCCATTATCACTTGATCCATATGAATGATATTTTAATCAATTGCTACCTTTTAGTAGTTACACGTTTCTGCCAAGTTTGGTAAAAAAATTCATGCCCCTTCTTGGTGTTGCGCTTTCCATGTCACTGAGTATACATTCATTTGAACTTTTCAAAATGTTTTCTCATGTAGAACCCATTACCAAATTTAAGACACCAATTTTATTATCATCCTGTATGCATCAACAACTAATATGATATGCAAATATTTAAGAAGAGCAGGCAGTCCTGTACAGGAAATATACAGGGTGTTTAATAAACATGCGGCAAAAATTCAATGGGTTATTTCCTGGACTATTCTAAGAATATTTTGTCCTTTGATGATTTTTGAAAAGCCGCTTTGTTTCGAAGATACAGAGTGAAAAAGATTTTTCACAATAACAACATTTTATTGCCAAAAATTACATGTAAAGTTTCATAATCTACAAGAATTGTTGAAAATGACTACCTCCAGCTACGATGCAAGAATCCAATCTTCTCCTCATGGACTGCCGAACTCTTTCAAAAATACCAGGGTCGGTTCTTATTGAGTTACACCTAGCAATTATCCGATTTCTTAAATTTTTGCACATTTTCCACTGGAGTAGAATAAACTAATTACTATAGATGGCCCCATAGGAAATAATCCAGGGGGTTTAAGTCCGAGGATCGAGCAGGCCATAAGTGAGGTCTACCTTGACCAATCCAGCGATCTCCGTATGTTACTGTTAAAAACTCACGAGCAACCACACTAAAATGCGCTGGTGTACCATCGTGCATAAACCACATTGACAACAAAAACTCAGGTAGAGTCTGTTCCAAAAAGTTGCGATACACCTCGCCGGTAAGTCTTCCTGGTAGAAATACCGGTCCAATTAGCCAGTCACCCACAATTCCAACCCAAACGTTCAACGAAAACTGATGTTGAAAACGATCTTCAAGTACCTCATGTGGATTTTCTTTAGCCCACACATGGTTATTGTGAAAATTCCTTATTGCATTTCTTGAGAAATTCGCTTCATTGGTAAAAAGAATCACCGTCAGTAGTTGAGGGATGGGTGCAAAAGCCATTGACAGAATGCAATATGTGGCGGAAAGTCAACAGTAAGAAGTACCTGAACGCGTTGTATGTGGTATGGGCACAGCAAATAGTCCCTAAGAATTTTCCAAACAGTCGCATTACTTACATTTTTAATTTCTGTTTTGTTTACGAAAAGCCTCGACATACGAACGTCGCTGCATTTTCGTAAACACAAAAAAGAAATTAAAACTACAATTTCTGTAACACCAAAGTCTTTAATTGACTTAGCATTGTTCTTTACTGTAGGTTACAAGCACTACCCATTGTTTTTGCGATCATGGCTACCTGATAATTGCATGTCGTAACCGCAACCCAAAACTTGGGACAAGCATTTTTAGGCAAACGGTTGCCTTTATGCGTATGAACTAAGAGTCCCTTATTTTTGTACTTTTTAATTCTCTTTCAGAAAATAACACAAAACTTTTAAATGTTCTACTAATAACAAAGTTAGAGCTAATATAAGATTTCAGTGGTAGGTTAAGTGCCTCTTACGGTCAAGTCTGGTCAATGAAAATTATTCTGTGACTGTACTACATAATTATAAGTAGGTGTACCAAATTTAAAAGAAATATCTTCAGATTTGTGGAAATTACAATAAAAAGAAGAAATAAAAAATTGAACTTTAAGACCCTGTAACTTCTTAAGGAAGGACTTTCTGCCTAAGGTATATTAGGTTTAATCGGTTTATTTTTACCTAAAGAATCTATTACTAAATGCTGGCCCATTCGTTCTGAGACACCCTGTATAATTCTTAGACAGTCTTTAATAAGTTCCGAGTATCTACTGACCTGGGTGTAAACTGGCTCAGCTTTGCTTTTACAGCATTTGTACTACTACTCCGCTCCCATTCACGAGACACCGAATCACATTCTTGTAGAACGCCAAAATTGTATGTTCTTGCTTAAAAAGCTACAATTTGCTAAATACGTGTGTTTTATTAAATGCAACCGTTTGCTTGTAAGTATTTTGTTCATGATCAACAAACAACATTGATTTCCTATTTGAGTTTTGAATTGTATCGTATTGGCCGGTTGTTTGATGGCAAAGTGCGCCCCATTATTGTTAGCTTCTTAAGTTATAAATATCGTCAAATGATATTCTCGAACAAAAACCTGCTGAAAAACTCTGAGATAACTATAAGGGAAGATCTAACACGAATGAAGCTGCAATTACTTCAAGAGGCCCAAAAGCAAGTTGGAAATGGGAAGGCATGGACACGTGACGGTAAAGTGTTCATAAACCTAAATAACTCGGTGAAAGCTATTAACTCTTCTAAAGATCTGACAAATTGTCAGCCAATACATTCCTGATTTAAATTTATTATTACTTACAATGTTGTTATTCTAGTTATGTTGCTGATGTAGTTACGCATTATTCAATATGTAAATTATTTTCTTTCTTTTTCTTTCTATTCTTTATATTTGCTGTTGTGGATCATTACGAAATTGACAGCGGTATGAAGCGTAGCACTTCTTGTTCTTTTTCTTTGTACTTTCGCTCGTGTTATTAGTTTGGGTGTATCACTAAAACACATGCCTAAGGGGTTGAGCTGTGCACATCTGAATGTACGTTCGCTAATTAATAACTTTATACTATTTAGAGACCATCTCTTAAACAGTAATTACGATATCCTGGCCGTTTGCGAGACTTGGCTGACTGATAATATTCCAAACAATGGCATACATATTGATGGATATTCGATTGTGCGAGCTGATCGATTGACCAGAGGCGGAGGGGTTGCTTTTTACATTAAAACATCTTTAACCTACAATATCATTGAAAGTGATAATCAAATTGAGCAGGTATGGTTAACAATTTCTTTAAATCGCAATAAGTATGCATTTGGTGCTGTTTATAACCCACAGAGGGCTGATTATAAACAATTTATAGACTCGCTAGAAACCACTTTATCTAAAATTTTGGCTATAACAGACGAACTTTTTGCTTCGGAGATTTCAATATAGATATGTTAGATATTGGAAGCTCAGCTACAACATACACATTAGGTTTTTTGACAGTTTTGGTCTTACACAAATAATCGATGAACCAACGCGTGTCACTGATAAATCATCTACACTAATAGATCTTATTGTTACTTCAAATAAAAACATGGTCAGCAATCATGCCGTTTTGTGTCTGCATGGAACATTTGACCATTATCTAATAAGCTGCTTTATTAACGTAGATTATTCAAAACCGCTGGCAACTATACGCACTCACAGGAATTTTAAATCTCTTAATTATGACCAATTTAATACTGATTTGCGTGCTATTCCGTGGAATAACATTTATCATCTGGATAGCGTTGATGCCAAAGTCAATTATTTTGTTGAAAATTTAGTTTTGTTGAACTTGCACGCACCTATCACTTGCTCTAGAATCTCAAAACCGTACGCACCATGGCTGACAGCCACCATTAAACAAATGATACGTACCCGCAATAATGCATTGAGTCGTTTTAGAGTAACAAAAGACCTAGACCATTTTAGATATTACAAACAGCTGAGAAATCTACTTAATGAAGCAATAAAAAGAGAGAAAAAAGCTTTTTATGTTAAAAAATTTTCAACTAACTCTAAATTATTCTGGAGAGATCTGAAAATGCTCAATATATCTACAAAACCTGTAAATAACAAATTACCATTGAAATTATCTGATTGTAATAAAATAAATGAATATTTCATTAGCTCAATACCAAAATTAAACATAAATCATGACAATTTGATTTCATTTTATAAAAATAATATAAAAGACTCTGTAATAACTACTCTTAGTTTTAAAGCTGTTGATGAAAGCGATATACTAAATATAATTACCTCTATAAAATCAAATGCTACTGGTGTTGATGATCCCAACATTTATGTAATTAAACTATGTGTCCCTTTTCTGCTGCCGGTAATCACACATCTTATCAACTACTGTATAAAGAATTCTGTGTTCCCCAGTATGTGGAAACGAGCCCTAGTCTTGCCTCTTCCAAAAACCTCATCCCCGAATGATTTCAAAGATCTCAGACCCATTAGTATTTTACCAACACTGTCTAAAATAATGGAAAAAGTGCTGGAACAACAGTTGCGGGAACATCTCACTTCTAATAATATTCTGCCTGTCACACAGTCGGGGTTTAGGAAGGGTTACAGCTGTACAACAGCTTTATTAAATATTGTAGATGATGTGGTGCTTGCAACAGATCAGGGAAAATTGACCATTCTGGTGATGCTAGATTACTCTAAAGCATTTGATACCATTCACCATGGGGTTTTAGCAGCTATGTTTCATTATACAGGGGTAGATATGAAGTCAGTAACTCTTTTGTCTAATTACCTTTCTGATCGATCTCAAGCGGTTAATGTGGAAGGTTGTATATCAGAATTTCGCAAAATTGATGCGGGTGTCCCGCAAGGCTCGATTTTAGGGCCACTTCTCTTTAGTGTTTACATACTGATGTTTCCTTCTGTACTACGTGCATGTTCTTCCCATTTCTACGCTGATGACTCGCAAATCTACATGTCGTTTGATCCCTCTCTAATTCAAAATTCCTGTCAGAGCATAAATCAAGATCTGCAAAAACTAGTCGATATCTCAAAAGAGCATGCGCTTAAATTAAATGCTGGCAAATCAGCTGTAATGCTGTTTGGTAGAAGGAATGACGTAAGCCGGGCAAGGAGGTAGTAATTAGAATAGAGGATAGCATTCTCCTTGTACATGAAACGTCTAAAAACCTGGGACTAACCCTCGATTCTGCGTTGCGTTTCAAGCAGCACGTGTCAAAATGTTTACAAAGTGCCTACTGTAACCTCAGGCAAATTTTCTATAACCGACACGTTTTGAGCAAAGAAATTAAAGTTGTATTATGCAATAGCCTAGTTTTATCAAAAGTTGATTATTGTGACGTTGTTTATGGTCCCTGCCTGGAC
>JABXWE010027502.1:0-39131 GCA_014611495.1 Limonius californicus | reverse complement strand
AAACAATAAGCTATAAGAAATCCAGTATAGCACCAACACGTCTGTTTTTTCACGATCTTTAAGAATATAAAAACAAATTATGAATTATTGAACCAATTCTTAAAATATTTTAAAGCACAAACCGAAATTTCCTATTTATTGAAAATCTTGAGATATTTTGAAAAACTAAAACTGTAGTTATTCTACTTTTTTTAATTTTAATTTCAATTGGGATCTCAAAAACAATAAGCTATAAGTAATACAGTATAGCACCAACACGTCTGTTTTTTCACGATCTTTAAGAATATAAAAACAAATTATGAATTATTGAACCAATTCTTAAAATATTTTAAAGCACTAACCAAAATGTACTCTTTATTGAGAATCTTGAGATATTTTGAAAACCTAAAACTGTAGTTATTTTATTTTAATTTTTGTTTCAATTAGGATCCCAAAAACATAAGTTACAAAAAATCCAGTATTGTACCAACACGTTTGTTTTTTCACGATCTATACGAATATAAGAACAAATTATGAATTATTGAAACAATTCTTTAAATATTTTAAAGCACAAACCGAAATTTCCTATTTATTGAGAATCTTGAGATATTTTGAAAAACTAAAACTGTAGTTATTCTACTTTTCTAAAATGTTACTTTCAATTGGGATCTCAAAAACAATAAGCTATAAGAAATCCAGTATAGCACCAACACGTCTGTTTTTTCACGATCTATAAGAAGATAAGAACAAATTATGAATTATTGAACCAATTCTTAAAATATTTTAAAGCACTAACCGAAATTTACTCTTTATCGAGAATCTTGAGATATTTTGAAAAACTGAAACTGTAGTTATTCTGCTTTAATTTTGGTTTCTTTGTGAGCTGAACTACAGTAAGAGATACGAAGTTCATTATGTTACTCAAATGTTTTCATTATCGTTAAAGTAATCTTAACAAATTTTCAGCTCTTCCACCAATTTGTATAATGTTTTGAAAAGCAATGTGAAAGTGCTTCCTGTTTTTACTTTGTGCCGTAGGGGATACAAAACTCTTATCGTGTTTTACTGATAAAAATATATATATATGAAATCATATCCGGTAGCTGAGTCATTCATGAAATATTTTGATTTTTGTTGTCTTTGTAATTTCGAAAACAGTAAGAGATACGATTGTTACTTTACTAAACAATATCGTATTTTCGTGGCTTTCGTACGTAGTACGTAAGTAAATTTTCCATGAACTAAACTAATACGTTCGTGTAAAGTGGAATTGTAATCCTCCTACTTTAATTTTGGTTTTCATTGGGATCTCAAATACAGTGAGAGATACGAAATCTGTTGCATTACAAAATAGATTCATTGTTTATAAGGATATGTAAAGCAATTTTCATCAGCTAACATGGTCATGAATAGCCAGTGTGGTCCAGTGGTTAGAGCACTGGGCTCCGATGCGGTATTTGCGTTCGAATTAACAAGGGGTACTAAAGCGGTTGTCTCTTGCGTGATGCTCACCACATCACCAAGTGTCATAAATTTGGTACGCGACAACCGAGTATGAGAGCAAGGATACGGAAGCTCTGGGCTTCCCCACTGCAGCCCAAACTCCTTCATGGGGTGTACAGCCTCACCAATATTATAACATAGTCATGAAACAAAGAAACTTTCATAATTGAATTTTTTAATTTTGGCTCTCATTGGAATCTCACAATCGATTAACAGATACGAAGATTCAAAATCACATTGCAGGAAGTTCTGGATTCTCATCACTTTAGCAATATACTAACAAATCATGAATTACTGAAACGAATGGCAAAACATTTTGAGACACCGTACAAAAATGTTTAATATTTTGTTTTTCGTTGCAATTTTAAAACGTAAGATATTCGTAGACTATTAGTTTAAAAACGTTTATTCAGTGTTTGCGAAAATCGAATAACAATCAGTTAATTCAGCCCTCAAATATTTTCAGAGTAAAACAACTATTGCTTTGTTTTAATTTTGGTTTTCTTGGGATCTCAAAAAACCGTAAAAAGCAAACTTCATAACATTACATGAAGTTCCATGTTTTCATAATATTTAAGAACATATAATCGAATTTAGGTTTATTCTTGCAATATTATGAAAAATGTAATATTACTGCATTAATGAAATCTCTTCGGACTTAGAACGCGTCGTCGTAAAATTGATTGGTGCTGACGTTTCGCAAACTGTTGCAGGAAGCATCATTACAGCATAATACGTAATGATAACGCTTTGATAATGCTACTTGCAACGGTTAGCTAAACGTCAGCACCAATCGATCCTACGACGACGCCGCCACTTTACTGCTTTAAGTTTGCTTTTCCTCTTTTTCTTGCTAATGACAAGAAATGCAAAAGCCAATGACTTATAACAAATTTCTTGTATTCAGAGTCTTTAATAAAATTGATATAATTAGTAACACGCTTTAGAATATTTTTGAAACAACTGAAAGTATAATAATTTTATTACAATTTTGGCGATTATTAAGTTCTATATATTTACGGAATTTAAGGATTTCATAAAGCTTCTTCCTAATTTCCTGAAATATTGTGGAAAAACAAACTGAAATTTGTCTTTTGGTCTAGACTGGAATCTGGAAGCGATAAGTCAATAAAATTACAAAAAAAATCATTTTTACATAGTCGTTAAGAATATACAGGGTGATTTTAAAAATGTGCGGAAAACTTTAACCACGTATGACTAAGGATATTTAATCTCTACATTATTGACATGTTTTTCAAATTCGGCACCGTTACGGAGATATGGTTTTGAACAACAATTATTTAAAATGTAAATAACCTTCTTGTTTCTTGTTCGATTGTTATCAAATTTGTTGTTTTGGGAAGCTAACAGTCTAATCTTAATTTCCAGTGGAGAAAAATATACATGTGACTACGAAAAGTGGATGAATTCTGACCCAGAAGTGGTTAAAAAATGTGTAAATTCGGGTATACCTTGAAATCAGGATTATTAACGTATATATTTTTTAGAGGGTTCTGAAGTAGTATTCTGGTTTCAAAAAAATAGGATTAATAATAATTTTTGAAAGTTTAATATTTAAAGAGTTATCTAACAAAGTTTCGAATATTAATAACAATTTAAATACATACACACCTAATTTCCAAATTTTTAAGCCAACGTTTTCAGTTCTAGATTAGTTTTCGTCCACTTTTAACACTCAATTGTATATTTTCTTTACTTGAAATTAAGCTTAGATTTGCAACTTTCCAAAACGACGGAATTTTTTAAAATGGGATAAGTAATAAGAAAGTTATTTACATTTTAGTGAATTCATGTAAAACTACTTTGAAGGCCCGTATCTCCGTAACAGTGCCAAATTGAATTATACTAAGTGATTTTAGGGTTAAATCACCTTAGCTATACGTGGTTAAAGTTTTCACACATGTTTAGAAACACCTTGTATAAACTAATTTTGTATGCGATATTACTACGTAATTTTTTATTAAATTTAAAATGCAGTTTTTCTTTCTATTTCACAATGAGATACAATAGTTCAGTGATATTTCAGAATATACAAACTTCCTATAACTTACTTTATTCCTGAAATATACAGTGAGCAATGCAAGCAATAAGAAACTCGTAGTTCGTTAAATTAGAAAACAATTTCGTGTTTTCGTAGTTTTGGAAAACTTTGGACTAATTTTCCATCTTACTTTACAGCTTTCATTCAGCTCAAAATAGAGAGTTGGAAACACTGCGAGGTAGGAACTTAAACTACGAAAAACTTTCTTATTTGCAGTATCTGAACATATTTATAATAAATCAACAGTATCTGGCCGAAAATGGAAAAAAAATACTTTCTTTTATTATTTTAGTATTTCTATTGGGATTTCGAAAACAATAAGAAATATGAAGTTCCTCAAATTACAAGAACGGTTCGTTCTGCCATGAATTGTAAGAAATCAATTTTCCCAAGATTATTACATTCCTAACAGATTTTGAAAAATTGAAAAATTTAATTTTGCTTGTTTAGTGTGGGCCACAAACAATATTGTTATTACAAAAAATTATACTGTCATAATCAAATGATGAAAGATATTTCTCATAAGCTATTTCTTTCCCGAAAAATTGTGTTTTTCTGCTTAATTTTGTTATACATTACGATGTCAAAAAACAGATATAAAAAATGCATTTAATTACAAGGATTGATACTTTTATAATATTGAAGAATATTTAAATGGTTTGCGCATGACTTAATCCGTTATTTGTATATTCTGAAACAAAAACTGAAAATCTAACCGTTGGGTTTAAATTATGGTCAGAAATCAGAAAGGATTCGAAGTCGTTTTTTAGATTTCAAAATAGTTATTTATTTGCGTTTTCCTTTATTCCCTTTGAAAAAAATCGGCTTACTTTTTATCTCCATTGGGACGTTGAAACTAAGTCCATTACATTACTAAAAGACTCTAATAGGCGTGCTCTTTACGCATATTAAATCAAATTCTTCGTGAATAGAGTTAATACCGCATTATTTAAAAAAAACGGAAAAGTAATCTTGCAGCTTTAATTCTGGCTTTTGGAAGAAGCCAGAACTAGTACGAAACCAGGTAAACTGCAAAAAGGTATTTATGTGATCGGCAAGAATCTCTAAACATATTCCCCATAAATTAAATTGTTCCTGAAATATTTAAAAAAATAAACTTTTTTCTATTTAATTTTGCTCGCCAGAGGAATCTTAAACCGAGAAGAGTTGCGAAATCTGTTAAATAGGGAAAAAGTTTCTAATTGGCAAGGTTTTTAAGAATATCTAAACAAGCTTCCAGTATATCAAATCACATAAACTATATTAATTTAAAAGAAGAGAGAAATTCCATCGGTTTCATGTTTTGTTTATGAAAATACAGTCAAGATAATTTTATAAATATTCATATTTGTACATACGAGGTTTGTTCAACTGAAACCCATCTTTGATCAACTTAGACTTGAAAACAAATGCAATATTTCAAATGACGTTTGTTAATGTTAGTAGTGTTTGTAAGCAACACATTAATAAGTTTCTGGGGTTTGAATTTGATTCTGACTTTTAAAACTTCGATTTTGAAATGGCGTTTGTTGTTGAAAATCCGTCCAAGTTTGATCAGCATGCGGTACGGTCTTACAATTTTTATGCGCTGAGGGTGTGGAGTCATTGCAGATTCATACGCGAATGCAAGCAGTGTATAGAAATGCATGTATTGCGTACCCAACTGTGAAGGAATGGTGCCGAAAATTTAAGAATGGAAAAGAGGGGACTATGGATGAGCCGCGATCAGGTGCACGGTGTACTGCATTAACAGAAAACAATATGGCATGTGTGGAAGGCCTTATTAGAGAAAATCGTCGAATTTCAATTAGAGAAATTTCGGAAATTATTGGTGCGAGTGTAGGACCCGTCCATAGTTTTGTTCGTAATCTGGGTTACAGCAAAGTTTGTTCGCAATGAATTCCTCGTCTCTTGTCTAATGAACAAAAATGCTTGCGAATGAGCTTATTTCTGCAACACCTCACAGACTATAGGCAAAACGGTGTTGACTTTCTTCTGTCAATAGTTGCTGGCGACGAAACTTGGTGCTGTTGAGCCATCCAGTAAGTTATCGTTAATGCAGTGGAAACATTTAAGTTCACCACCAGCGAAGAAGTTTAAAGCACAACCTTCTGCAGACAAGGTAATGTTAATTTTTTTTGACCTTAAAGAACCCTTGTTGATAGAGGTTAAGGAGCCTGGAGTAAATGTCAATGCAAATCTGTACAATGAAACTTTGAACAAGCTTCATCAAGCAATAAGACGGAAACGTCCATGAAAAGGGTCATTTTGCTGCACGACAATGCTAGGCCTCATGTTGCTAATGTGGTAAAAGACAATCTTCAACGAAAGAAATGCAGGATTTGAGAGCATCCACCCTATAGCCCGCATCTACCGCCTTGCGATTTCCATATTTTTGGACCGCTGAAAAAGGCGTTAAAGGGTCGGCATTTTGAGTCGGACGCAGCAGTACAAAGAGCTGTGGAAGACTTTTTGAATCAGCAGCCACGAGAATTCTATGAGCAGGGTATACGTCGGTTAGAAAAACAATGGGATAGGTGCCTTAATTGTGACGGTAATTATTTCTAGTTTAATTGTTGAATAAATTTTTTATAAAGCAATGATGGGTTTCCATTGAACACACCTATACCTATACCTTCATGTGCTGCTAAATTACCATAATCAAAGTTCTTGTCTTAAGGGCACCATTGTGTAGGAGTACAAGAATACCATACTATATATTTTTTTAGTAATGTATTAATGAAACAATAAATTAACTAAACTAATATTTTTTGTCAATTGTTTCTTGCCTTACTTGGTTGAAACTCATATTTATATTTTAATAATAATAATAGTTCCAATTTCAACATGATTTATTTACTTTAGGTGTTTTATACGTATTTCGACATTTTACATTTCATTTTCAAAAGCATTTAATATTGTAAACATTTGTAGCTAGGGTAACAACACCTGGATGTTAATTTCGGACTTGGCTCTGGTCATCTATTCCAAAAATTCCAATAGGGGAATTTATGAGCTCAGTTTGCTCATTCGTTAAAGGTGTGTTTGTGAATTTGAAAGGCTTGGAGTATATTCAATTTACGTTTATCATTACAGAAATGTAAAAATGGTGTATATTATTTGATGTCAATTCATGATTGTGTTCTAATAAGTGTTTAGCGTAGTTCTATTTTTCTGGGTGTTTGTATATGTACGAGCGTATGTGTTCTTTGTATCTGGTATCAAAATTTCTAATTGTTGGTCCTATATATACATAATTACGCTGTGAACAGTTTAATTTGTGATTACATGATTTTAATAAATCGCTAGTTCTATGTTTTGTGTTGAATAAGGGGTGTTCTTTGTATCTGGAGTCAAAATTGTTTGACCTATGTATACATAATTACACTGTGAACAGTGTAATTTCTAAATATCTGATTTTAAGAAATCGTTAGTGTTATATTTTGCGTTGAATAAGGTGTTGAAAGTGTTTTTTGTCGTTTTATAAATTACTTTAAATGTCCTTGATTTGATTATAATGTTAGCAATTTTCTCCGATGTATCACCGAAATATGAGTATTGAATATATTCTTTGAATGGCTAATTTATAATCTTTCTTTTTGATTAGTGTGTCTATCAGTTTTGTGTTGTATCCATTACTGTGTGCAATTTGTTTAATAATCGAAATTTGTTTCGTGTACTCACTGTTACTTCGCCGCCTATAGGTCATTGATACGTAGAGCTGTAACAGTTCGTCTAAGTAACAGTGATTACGCTAAAGAGATTGCGATTATTAAACAAATTGCACACAGTAATGCATACAACACAAAATCGATAGACACACTAATCAAAAAGAAAGATTATAAATTAGTAATTCAAAGAATATATTCAATATTCATATTTCGGTGACACATCGGAGAAAATTGCTAAAATTTTAATCAAAACAAGTACATTTAAAGTAATTTATAAAACAACAAAAAACACTTTCAACGCCGTATTCAACGCAAAATATAACACTAACGATTTGTTAAACTCAGGTATTTAGAAATTACACTGTTCACATTGTAATTATGTATACATAAGTCAAACAATTAGAAATTTTGACACCAAATACAAAGAACACATGAAAAATGTAACTACGCTAAACACTTATTAGAACACGATCATACATTGACATCAAACAATATAATAAAATTTTTACACTTCGGTGATTATAAATGTAAATTGGATATACTCGAGACCTTCCAAATTCACAAACACACCGTTAATGAATGAACAAACTAAGCTCATAAACTCCCCGTTACTGGAAGTTCTGGAATAGAAGACCAGAGCCATGTCCGAAATACCAAGATCCAGTGTGCTGTTGCCCTAGCTACAAATGTTTACAATATTAAATGCACAAAATGTAAATAATAGCTGTTGAAATTTCGTCTATTATTATTATTAAAATATTTATATTTTTTTGCCCATCGTGAACACTGTCTCCCACGTAGTGTATCACATAACCACAAACAACTTCAAGTACTTGAAGAAAGTGCAGGATTAAGAGTCGAACCTGGGAACCTTTAGTAGAATAGCTCCAAAGCCAAGCTAGCCAAATTGAAAATAATAAAGGCGGCCCTTTATTATTTTCAATTCAACAAGTAAATGTGAGAAATTTGGAACATTTGCAATGTCATTACCTTGTATAACTGTGTTTGCAGTAAAAATGTACAAATTAGTCATTGCTCAATATGATTCGTTAATATGTTATCATTTATTAATGCCTGCGCATTCGAGTCGTGATTGTGTTTTCCAGCGAATTCAATAGCACGTTGTAGGTAGTCGAAATTTTACGATATTTTAGCTGATAATGTCATAGTAAATAGATTACTATGTAGGTTCTATAATCCAACAGACAAGTTACGCGTTAAAATAAAAACGCTAAGATAACAACTGCAGATAATGCTCACGAGTAGTACTTTTAATGATTTTTCTTGCCAGAATAAAACTGAATTGTAATTTCAAATGCTAGCAATTAACAATTACCGATGAACAGATTGCGATGGTACCTTTGATTACACGTCTGCAATGAATAAGATTCATTACCGCTGCCACACGTGCAAGTAATAAGCCCCATAATTTGATAAATTGTGATTTGCACTTATTAATAAGCGATTAATGACGTCACCGGGAGCATTAATAATTTCGAATTATTTTTAGTAGGTTTCCCGCACTTTATAGCTAAGGAGGGGAACTACGTCAATTATGTTGGGTCAAAATTCAGAAGACTCGAGCAGGATTGTCCGTCTATCGATTCCACCGCATTTTTATGTAAAACCAATCGATTGGTACTTTATATAAAATATGCTAATGATACGTTGCTGTTGTTCGCGTTTTGTTATTTTCGATTACCACTGAAACGCTCGATGGAACACCCTTGAAATCTACTAATACACTACGCTTCTTCCATAAGGTCAAACAATCTTATCGCAGATATGTCATAATCGAAGTATCGAGATAACTCAAATATTATTAGTACCACAATCGGGTCAAATTTATTCGCATTAAATGAACACAGCAGTAATTTGATTTATTTTCGAAATTTCGTACCTATTTTGGCCAGACTGGCACAGAAGATCCACAGGCCTATAATAAAGGGTGTCTCGACTCTCTGGAATTCAATCGAGGCAAATTCGTAGCGCTTCACCTCCTTCACGACATGGTCGGACGTGGACGCTGTGGAGTCCGGCGTCGACGTCGGCGTCGTCGCCGCCGATTCCGGACTCGAAGCTCTTTTGGTCCTAAGCGCCTCGTCCCACCTTGGACCGGGGAGGGTTTCCCCGGTCGACGCTGTGTTGACGGCCGCATGACTTTCGGGGGAGGGCGTCGGGACGGTCGCCGCATGCCCGACGGCGAGCAAGAGCACCAGGAGAAGAACACCCACCCTACACGCTCGTCGCGGGAGGTTCGGGTCGTGCCACCGAAACGCGTACATCACATATGAACTAGACTCGCGCTGGGACTGCCATGGAGGCAGCCTTCTGCAGGCATCGTGCACCTGCCGAGACTGGGCGTCGAGGTCTGCAGTGACAGCTGACGACGGCGTCGCGGCGCCCACATTAGCGCCTGCGCACGCCCGACCCCTTGTATTCCCCGTAACAGCGAAATACGATATAAATTTGTCCTTTTCGCGGTGGCGAATGATCGTGGAAAGGTACCACTCCACTAAAATTACAATTGTCGACTAGCTGAACTAATATACTCAATACATTCCATTTGTATCGCCCTATAAATCTGGGAGTTTATTGCAAACTATTTAATACACCCAGAATGCAAGTTTCAAAAGTTAACGTCAGTAAACAAATCAATATCATAACTTCAGGGTGATTTGCAGTCCGATTCATCAATTTTATATCAATTAGATTGGCAAATCGCATGCCAGGAAGTGACAAGATCTAAGGACCCATATAAAAGAAAATTTACACTTCTATTTTGCATAGTTTTGTATGGAACTGTATTATGCCATTTCATTCATTGATTATTTATTAATTAGATTAGCAAATCGCATGACAGAGAGAGACAACATCCAAGGTCAACCCATTCTCATACAAAAATTTATACACTTCTATTTTGCATAGTTCTGTATGGAACAGTATTTTGCTATTTCATTCATTGATTATATATTAATTAGATTGGCAAATCGCATGCCAAAAAGTGACAATATCTAACTGCAATGTAATCGTACTTAAAGAACTTTTTTACACTTCTATTTTGCATAGTTCTGTATGGAACAGTATTCTGCTATTTCATTTATTGATTATATATTAATTAGATGGCAAATCGCATGCCAAAAAGTGACAACATCTAACAGCAATGTAATCGTACTTAAGGAACTTGTTTACACTTCCATTTTGCATAGTTTTGTAAAGAACTGTATTTTGCGATTTCATTCATTGATTATATAATAATTAGATTGGCAGATCCATGCCAAAAAGTGACAACATCTAACTGCAACGTAATCGTACTTAAGGAACTTGTTTACACCTTTATTTTGCATAGTTCTGTATGGAACAGTATTTTGCTATTTCGTTCATTGATTATATATTAATTAGATTGACAAATCCATACCGAAAAGTGACAACATCTAACAGCAATGTAATCGTACTTAAGGAACTTGTTTACACTTCCATTTTGCATAGTTTTGTAAAGAACTGTATTTTGCGATTTCATTCATTGATTATATAATAATTAGATTGGCAGATCCATGCCAAAAAGTGACAACATCTAACTGCAACGTAATCGTACTTAAGGAACTTGTTTACACTTCTATTTTGCATAGTTCTGTATGGAACAGTATTTTGCTATTTCATTCATTGATTATATATTAATTAGATTGGCAAATCCATACCGAAAAGTGACAACATCTAACAGCAATGTAATCGTACTTAAGGAACTTGTTTACACTTCCATTTTGCATAGTTTTGTAAAGAACTGTATTTTGCGATTTCATTCATTGATTATATAATAATTAGATTGGCAGATCCATGCCAAAAAGTGACAGCATCTAACTGCAACGTAATCGTACTTAAGGAACTTGTTTACACCTCTATTTTGCATAGTTCTGTATGGAACAGTATTTTGCTATTTCGTTCATTGATTATATATTAATTAGATTGACAAATCCATACCGAAAAGTGACAACATGTAACGGCAATGTAATCGTACTTAAGGAACTTGTTTACACTTCCATTTTGCATAGTTCTGTATGGAACAGTATTTTGCTATTTCATGCATTGATTATATATTAATTAGATTGGCAAATCGCATGCCAAAAAGTGACATCTAACTGCAATGTAATCGTACTTAAAGAACTTTTTTACACTTCTATTTTGCATAGTTCTGTATGGAACAGTATTTTGCTATTTCATTCATTGATTATATATTAATTAGATTGGCAAATCGCATGCCAAAAAGTGACAACATCTAACTGCAATGTAATCGTACTTAAAGAACTTTTTTACACTTCTATTTTGCATAGTTCTGTATGGAACAGTATTCTGCTATTTCATTCATTGATTATATATTAATTAGATGGCAAATCGCATGCCAAAAAGTGACAACATCTAACTGCAATGTAATCGTACTTAAAGAACTTTTTTAAACTTCTATTTTGCATAGTTCTGTATGGAACAGTATTTTGCTATTTCATGCATTGATTATATATTAATTAGATTGGCAAATCGCACGCCAAAAAGTGACAACATCTAACTGCAATGTAATCGTACTTAAGGAACTTGTTTACACTTCTATTTTGCATAGTTCTGTATGGAACAGAATTTTGCTATTTCATTCATTGATTATATATTAATTAGATTGGCAAATCCATACCGAAAAGTGACAACATCTAACAGCAATGTAATCGTACTTAAGGAACTTGTTTACACTTCCATTTTGCATAGTTTTGTAAAGAACTGTATTTTGCGATTTCATTCATTGATTATATAATAATTAGATTGGCAGATCCATGCCAAAAAGTGACAACATCTAACTGCAACGTAATCGTACTTAAGGAACTTGTTTACACCTTTATTTTGCATAGTTCTGTAAGGAACTGTATTTTGCGATTTCATTCATTGATTATATATTAATTAGATTGGAAAATCACATGCTCAAAAAAAATAGCACCACTGAAGGAGAAATTGTTTCTAGTACATATTATGTATAGAGAGAAGCTTCTTGCACTTATACTTTTCGTAGTTCTGTATAGAACCGTTGATTGAGAAGTTTTTAAACTTCTCAATCAAAGATAGAACGCTGTTTTGCTATTTAATAATTTTATATAAACTGATTCGAAAACAGCATGTCGTAAAATAACAACATCAAAGAATAATCTATTCATACATAAAAAGTACACAAAGGACTTACTCTTGCAATTCTCATAGCCTTGTGTGAAACGTCGTTTTGCCGTTTCATTCATTGATTTTTTGTTAATTAGATAGTCAACATCGAATAATACCCCATTCGTCTATAAAAAAGTACATACGAGACGAGACGTTTACGTGTTTAGAAGTACTTTACACCAATATAATAAATCAAATGAAATATTAAAGTTTTACTTAAGCGGTTCTGCGCGAGTTATTGAATATCTAACTCCAAGATATTCATACGTAATTAGATGTATAATAATTATTTAAATAGTTAAACATTTCGAAATCAGTTATTTGGGAATATCTTCTAGATATTTTTGAATATTAAATTAATCTTTGACATTTTAGATATGTGTAATAATTAAAGATTCTTAGATATTCGGAAATGATTTAATCTTAATAATTTTGGAAAATTGTATTTATTAAAATGTTTTGCAGTTTAAACCCAAATAAGTTAAATTTAATTTTAATTGGCCGCCTTGGCAAATATAAGAACAGCTTTAGATGATTTGAATACTGTCCCTGAAAGTTTTTACATAAACTATAATATAACTAAAACGTTTTTGGGATGTTTTAAAATAACTGAACTCTTTCGCAATTAATCTGATTCAGGTATGTCTTATATATTTCATAACTAAAAATGCTTTTATATTTATTTTATATAATTTACTATACAACTGTAATTGATGTAATTTAAAATATCGGCCAGATATATCGAATATAGTTGTTTAATAATATCTTATAAGTATATAGTTTTAAATATTTCAGTTAGGTTCGCCATTCTTATATATCTAATAATTAAACATGTTTTACGTGTTAGGAGATTTCCATATCTATTTACAAATACGACTATTAGAATTTCTAGAAATTTTGAATTAAAACTTTATAGTAAGATTATTTACAAATACACACATACAGATTTCATGAATTCCCCTCATTACTCGCACTTGAGGGTGACCATTTGATTCCTAAGCATTGTTTATCTATTTCGTATAAAATCAATAATAGTTAATTTAATCTGTATGTACGTTATATTGTTCTAGAAATGTATGTGCGTCTGACTTTCATTAACGAGCTATTCGTAGGAAAAACATAATAATTCTTGTCAGTTTCCGATATCGTGGATCTGCTTGAATAAACTGGCTTTAATTTGGGATAATGACTAATCCGTTTTAGATAGAGCGAAAATAAATAATCGCTAAAAAATTGCTAATGTTTTGACTCGCGCTTCTCAAAACATTTTTTTGGAAACCTGACAACATTTAGATTATTATGTTTTTTGTACCGAATTACCTTATATTTTAAAAATAACTGTTGCAGTGGAGTCGTTTACATAATGAAGGAAATTAGAATAAGAAAACACGTCCCACTTCTGAATTTCAGAAATATTGGGATAGGCCGTTTTACAATTTAAAATAAAATAATAGTATATGTGGTTAAGTAAGGCGCGTTAGACTACTACGCTGAAGGTTTGGGGTTCAATTCCCAGTACCGGAACATGCGACTTTTAGTGGCCGTTCTCCCTAGCAATGCATTGACAAACCGGCGAGGTATTCTTTTTAGTAAATTTTCTCTGGATTTACACTTCGGAGCCCATGTTAAGCTGTAAGTCCTCTATATCTCCGCTACTTTTAAGCGCGCAGCACAGGATTAAGAGCGAAATCGGTACGTCTTATAAGAGACAGAGCACTATAAGAAGAATACCTTCAAACTTACATTGAATAATAATTGTACAAATGCGAATGGCTTTAAAATTACCTAAAATGTTACCCTTTAGGTTTTTATAGTTACGAGGGTAGGCTGAAAACTAATGCGCACATGCTTATAGAACGCGAACAAAAACAAATAGCAAGATCGGGCAAAAAGTACATTAAAGTACAATTCTTAAGTTTCAAAATCATAAATTTATTTTTCAACATAGTCACCGTTAAGGCTAACACATTTCTCCCAACGTGTAACAAGTTTTTTCATTCCGTCATTGAAAAATTCTTCCGACTTTTCTCGAATCCAGGATTTGACAGCTGCTTTTACCTCATCGCCCGAGGTGTAATGATTACCCTTGAGCTCTCTTGAGTAGAGGAAAATAATAAAAATCGCAAGGCGCAAGATCGGGGGAATAAGGAGGGTGTGGAATCGGTTCAAACTTCAGATTTCGCAGAGCCTCTCCAGTTGCGAGCGAGGTGTGTAGACGAACGTTATCATGTGGCAAGATTATTGGCGCCAGGCTGCCTCTAACACGAAAAGCTCGACATCGGAGGTGTTTTAAAGTCTGTATGTACTGAGAAGAATTTACCGTTGCCCCTCGTTCCAGAAAATCGGTCACATAAACTCGGTGAGCATCCCAAAAACACGCACGTATTTAAAGAAATCCCTGCATACCAACAATATGAAATACCTCGTTACCAGTATAAAAATATTACTAAAAAACCTCCTAGGTAAAGGTATATGTACAGATAAGAACGTACCTATTGTAACAGACACATCTCTATAATATACCTACCTAGAGGTACAGGCAAATTTCTAAGAAGAATGCCTAGATATAGAGGTATACCAGTACAGATAAGAAATATCTCATTACCAGCATAACTACAGTAAAAAAATACCTAGGTTAAAATACAAGCACAAAAAGAGACTAGGTACTTTGACACATGTACTGTACATCTCTAAACAATAAATAGTTAGATGTACAAATAAATTTCTAAAAAGAATACCTAGATACGCATACAAATATCGAATATACTGTACGAGATACTTTTCTAAAAAAAATACCTAGCTACAAGTACAGGCAAATGTCTGAAAAGAAAACCTAGGTATAGGTACTACTACAGATAAGAAATGTCTAGTTAGAGATACAGGCACATTTCTAAAAAAATACCTAATTCAAAGTACACGTATAGATATAGGATATCCTGTAAGGGGTAAATCTCTAAAATATACCCAACTACAGGTACAGACAAATTTCTAAAAAGAAAACCTAGATAAAGGTCCTACTACCGATAAGAAATGTCTAGATAGATGTACAAATTACGAACAAAAGAATACCTAGATATGGGTGTCAATGCAGATAAGAAATATCCACTTAGAAGTACAGGCACATTTCTAAACGACACGTTCCTTGGATATTCCAATATGGTTTGCGATACGCTTTTGAGTGATTCGCCGGTCATTTTGAATCAAATCGTCGACGAGTTTGTGATGTTTATCGTCTGTGGCAGTGATCGGGCGCCCGCTGCGTGTTTCATCAACAATTATGGCTTTTCCAGGCTCACAACCACGAAATTTTATTATCCATCGATTTACAGTAGACCTATCAAAAGCATCATCACCATAAACAGCCTTTAAACGACGATGAATCTCAGTAGGAGTCACTTTTTCAGCAGTTAAAAATTCGATAACAGCACGCTGTGTAACTCGCGCTGACATAGCACTAGAACACGTCTCCATACTTCCGCTTCTCGAAATACACTGGATGAACGCAACGACCTCAAACCTGCGCATGCGTATTGAGGGGGAGTGTTACTTCCACATGCCACCTAGCGCGCTTCTGAAGGTCATTTCGTTCGCGCTATACAAGCATGTGTGCATTAGTTTTCAGCTTACCCTCGTAGTACACAAGTTGTAATTGTTATTTAAATATAAACACTTGGTGAATGGTAAATTTGAGATCGTTCCTCCAAACTTTTGCAGTCGGAATTAAACAATCACGTTCTAATAGAATTGCAAAAGAGAAAAACAAACATAAGGTCGAAAATGAATGAAAGATGTAGTAAGTTCATAAAGCAATGCAATAAAATATATACTAAAATTCGTAGCCGCATGCATTTCTACAATAATTCATGAACACCCTGTACTTTGAATTGGGTTATATTTAAACTTCTATATTTTAGAACAAATTCAAACAACCACAAATCTCTAAAAACAGCTTACTAATTACATTTTAAAGTGTCAAATCACCATCCTCGGAACGTGAAAAATGTGCCCATCAAAATTCTGTTAATCTGTATTACTCGAGGCTGCTAATCTGTTAATATAAAGTCAATGATCCTGTGGTTCATTCTTAAATCGGAACTAATATACGGCCAATGCAGACACCACATCTGTCAGGTTTCGGAGCCAAGTTTTAGCTGTCTGGCACGGATAACTTCATTTTAGGAATTCCTATTGTGTATTTCGAAAATGTCGTAGTAAATGTTTGTTTAATCATAGTAATAACAATGATCGGATGCTGTTTTGCGCACAAAACAGTTTGAATTAGACATAAAATCCTACTGGGGAATTATCCGGAAATTGCGGTAAAACCCACCTTCCGCAATAAAACCATATATTATGACGATCCTGCACGTCACCGGCGTGAGGCTCATGGTTGATAACCCCTGGACTTTATCAGAGAGGAACTGTTATCGGTACAACGAGCTCAGTAAACACCCCATAACAGACGTGATATTGAAAGTGTTACAGTGTAGTATCAAACCAGCAGAATAACAATTTATGGGTCATAAGTATTCAGTATTCAAATTATTAATAGAAACACTTGGTCAAAACACTTTTGTTAAAGCGCCAGTTAATAAGGACAATAAGTCGTAATAGCAGACGATCCGCAGTGTAGTAATTAATTAATATTCACTGTATTACCCATTCTCACTGGTGTGCACTAGTACTTTTCTAATTGTAACGGCTTGCATAATTATACGAATAAGAAGAGAGGCTCCATGGGAAGGAATGCCATTTGCATAGGTCATTACGTTAAATGAAAATTATCGTCCACTAAGCAGAATTTCAAATGCCAAGGACTGCAAAGAAACAAACACAAATTAAACCGTTAATTGTTAACATTGCAAATTTTCAATAATTCGGTTTCCACAGCTATATTGTAAACGTATTGCAATAACATTTTCTAATTGAAACCGTTTATTGTTTGCCATTTGATAACATTATTGGGCGTTCCACGTCAAAGCATTTCCAACGGATTTTAGCATAAATAGGTTGGTTTTTTTTCCAGTTGGCTTATAATACTTTAAAGAATCTATAAACGTTTAAAATTCAGATTTTACATGCAAATTATTTCTTACCTTATCAAAGTGTCAGTTGAAAAGTTTGTAACTGACACTTTGATAGGATAAGAATAAAATTGCATGTAAAATCTGAATTTTAAACTAATTTCGTAGTATCAGCCAAAGACATGAATTGTAACTTATCGTAGTCTTGAAACCTTACTTCCATGTCCATTACAATGTCATCCAGCACTTCATAAAACAAAATTCTATATTTTCTTCTAATGTCATTATTTGTAAGGCTAGCGTATTCCCACTTAGAGCGCTTAGAAATATCGATTTGTGTTATTTCTATTTCCTTAGTCTTTTCGAAGAGTGTATCAGAGAAATCGCCATTCCTTTTCCTCTTTAATAGTTCAATAGTTTTTTTTATTTTTGTAACACAAAAATTAGTATCCAATGATTTCTTTTGGAAAACATCAAATAGTCAGTGAGAGAGAAAATATCAATACATACTAAGTACAGCTAAAAATATGAATCCAAAATTGTTAAAATCGTTTAAAAACCGACGGTCAAACCCGAACATGAAGTTCAGCGGCTGGTTGCGACTGAGCTCTTCACTTGTGCAATTCACCTTGAACCAATTTTAGATATTGACGTAGGCGCTACCATGGCAACGGAGGTATAAGTGCAGAGTTAAAATACGTTTGAGGCTGACTCTTCACTACAATTGCATGAGTGTTGTAGGTAAGATTTTATTATGGTGACCGCGTTCAAGCTCGACTAACTGCAGTTATAATTTAAATTTTACCTACAAGGGGACCAGAAAAAATGTAATGTGTTTGTTTTCACTAAGCTTATTGTATCTATGAGTATGTATGCCATAAATAAACGACTCCTAATAGGTGTAATGCCGATAAATAATTTGTTATGCAATTTAAATAAATATTCGCAATTGAATGAAAATTTTAGGTGAAAAGGCACTTCACTTCAGTTGATGTGCTGCCACTAATATTAATAATTTGAGAGGAGGAATTTCACGCTATTTGTGGCGGATGTAAGCTACCTAAAAGTTAGTGAATGCATAACCTTCAAAAATTCACAACCAACAGATCTTTCCGCATCAAACATCTTAAACGTAACATTATCACATAATCATACAACATAGTGTGGAAAACTGGTTTCTAAATATTGGTGTTTACTGTTTTGTCTTACCAACATATATAGTATACAGGGTCGCATAAATGCTTTGCACCAAAGCTCTCATGCAGTGTTGCCAACCGTATTATGATGATTATAGTACTGGCACTATAAGTTTAGTTCACTGTACGATGTATTTCAAAAGGTAGACTGATATGCAAATTGGGTTTTTTAATTCTTCATTTTCTTATTTTTCTCATCCTTCTGTCCTTGCTGAGCGCCGGGTGTATTTATTTCTTAAATTATATATAAATTACTTTCGGCTTAGACCGCTTCATAATTTGGGACGTACACCCGGCATTATCAGGTGAGGACGAACATGTAGTTTGTCTGCCTTTACAAGCATTTGCTATAGAAGTTTCAGCAATATTTGTTTGTTTGTGTGCTTAGATTATTTAAACCTTGGGACGGACAAGCATTTGATCTTAATGTATTTTGTTTGCCAGGACAATAATACTTAATCGGCTTGTGCCTGTTAGCTGTTTGTGAACCCATACAAACTAACGTTTCGCAAGACATTGCAGCATCTTCAGAGTGAATAGAACACTGAACTCAAATTCGGGAAGCGGAGGTATTTAAATCTCTTTGAGTCAGTCGGGCAGAACGACGGAGTTCTGATTGGTTGTCAGCGTTAGTCAAAGACGGATCCGGTGGAGCGTGATCGTGAGATCGATGATGCTTAGGAGTTCTTAGAGGAGAAACTACTGGAGTCCAAGCTTTTAAAAATGGAAGCACTATTGTCCAATTCCACTTACAGAAGGCTCAATCGTAATCCGCTTAACTCTCTCAGCTCAAAAGTTACTGCTGCTATCAACTAGTCTGTTACTATTGACACCACGGAAAAACAGAGCATCATACCCAAAAACACTATCAGCCCACGGATGTATGGTTTACCCAAAATACACAAGGTTGAAGTTCCATTCAGACCTATTGTGAGTGCTGTAAATTCTCCTACACATGCTTTGGTAAGATACTTAGCCACTAAGCTTCGCTCACTTAGTGGCACCACAGAATCGTACATAAGGGATTCATGTGACTTTGTCAACAACTACCTACAGATCTAAACCAAGTAGTCGAAATATTTTAAAAAATCACCTTTTTTAGTGGGAATGGCAACTTGTATGAACAGGTTGAAGGATCGGCTATGGGTTCACCGCTATCACCTGTTATTGCGAACATATACATGGAAGATTCTGAAACCAAAGCTTTGGCGGCAGCTGATCTTCAACCTAAATCCTGGTTTAGATATGTAAAGGATACATTCGTCATTTAGTCTAACGGACGCCAAACACTAGAACAATTTCTAGTACACCTAATTCATAATAATATCCAATTCACAATGGAAGTAGAGGAAAATGGCAGTATTCCATTCTTAGACGTACATGTTACACGTAAACCAGATGGTAGTTTGAGGCACGCAGTTTACAGAAAGAAAACACATACAGATAGGCATTTAAAAGCAAATTCGTATTATCACCCGATGCAGAAAGCAACTGTGCTAAAAACTCTAACAACCCGAGCAGTTCGAATCTCAGATGCAGAACACCTACAAGAAGAGAAAACTCATCTCTTAATGTCGTTATAACAAAACGGTTATACAGCCACAGAAATTCAGAGAGCAATCCACAATGCGGAACAGCCCAAAGCTAAGGAGGAACTGGAACCTCCGGAAGGCTTAGCTTTTCTACCTTACAGTAAAGGCACTACTGATAAGATTGGACATGTTCTTAGAAGGTACAGCATAAAGACAGTGTTTAGGACTAATGAAACTTTGGAAAACGGTTTCAGATCTGCAAAGGATTATATAGCAAATTTAAAATCAGCCGGGATCTACAACATCCCATGCTCTTGTGGCTCAAACTACATCGGACAAACTGGTCGTTCCATTGAGTTAAGATTGCGAGAGCTTAAAGGTGATTGCAAACACAAACGCATCACAAAATCTGCAGTGGCTGAACATACTGGTTTAACTGGACATAAAATGGACTTTGACAATGCTCGGGTACTTGCTAGAGTGCCTCATTATTTCACTCGTATCATACGTGAAGCAATTGAATTTGAGAAACAACCTAGCAACATAAACGGGGAGGATGGTTTTAGACTCAGTAAAGCTTGGACTCCAGTTTATCCTCTAAGGGCTCCAAACTGTCATCGGTCTCACGATCACGCTCCACCGGATCCGTCTTTGCCCAACGGTGACAGCCAACCAGAACTCCGTCGATCTGCCCGACTGGCTCAAAGAGGTTTAAATACCTCCGCTTCCCGGATTTGAGTTCAGTGTTCTATTCACTCTGAAGATGAAAGCTCCAATGTCTTGCGTAATGTTAGTTTGTATGGGTTCACATTAAGTGTTATTGTCCTGGCAAACAAAATACATTAAGATCAAATCCTTGTGCGCCACAAGGTTTAAATAATCTAAGCACACGGCCTTGTTTAAGCAGGGAGGGCCTATGAACAAATATTGCTCAAACTTCTAGAGCAAATGCTTGCAAAGGCGGCAAGCTACAGGTCGGTCCTTACCTGATAATGCTGGGTGTAGTTCCCAAATCACGACGCGGTCCAAGCCGAAAGTAAATTGTAATATTGACAGTTCGAGAAACCGCGAAAGCCTCAAAGAATATATTATATAAAAAGCTAGAATAACTTATTACTATGTTCGAATGTTTTGCATTTTCTGAATATTTGTTACAAAGTCATCATCAACAGCATTTTCGTACTACTGCTGGACACTGGCATATTCTCTGCGATGTGCGTCTCCTCAGTGCTAAGTTAAAAACGCTGGGAACCTACAGCTTAACATCGAATCCGATAGTCGATTATGGCTTGTCATCATTCTACAAATAGACATTTATATATGTATTATTAGATTTATATTGCTCCAAGCAAGCAATGGCGGCTCGTGAGTTAAGAAAGAGAGTGGGCACAAAAAAAAACTTACCTATTTTTTGTACATAAAATCCATTCTCCTATTTTTCATGCTGGAAAAGACGTCTATGACTATGTTGTCAAAATCCGGGATAGACTGGAGGAACTTCTTTTCTATTGATAGGACCGCCAATGCGTTCAGTCGATCTTTTTGCACACAATTAACTTCCATCATTGAAAAAACGTCACTTTCGTCTTTGAATTCAAACGCGCGATTGCGCGAAAACAGCGCTCCAAAGTGCAAATTCAAACGTTGACTGCAAACGAGAACAATGTGCTCGGTGCCCCATTCGCCGGATATATCGCGTATAGCGAAGATAACCGATAGGCAACCGAATCATCCTCTAAATATGTACAAATCAGAGCGTTCCCCGGAACATAGTTTTGAGCGTGTTAGCCGCGCCTTTGGTGCGGAAGGAAAATTTGATACCATCGTTAAAATAATGAAATTAAAATAATGCACTGAATTACATACATGCGATTTTTTTTCTGTGTTTATCTTGGTGGTTGGGTGGGCACGTGCCCTTGTGCCCTTTAGTACAAGCCGCCACTGCAAGCAAGAATCTTGATATTTTGTGACTTACATGAAATTATATACTATTTATGACATAATATAAAACATGCTAAATGCTGCATCTATTGTGATACTTTTAATAAAAATGCTCTACTTTTTTCCATATAACGGCAAACCATTTTTAACGACTGTATAGTAAAAAAATAAGTTGTATAACTATACGACCAACTAACATTGGGGGAAAATGTCGGTCAGCAGTGAAATACTATGATTAAAATATTTTTGCAATTTTCTAAAAAAAAAAGACTACCTATGTAATTTCACACAAGTTTAAAAACTATATCCTGAAGTGTTTTCCAGAATAATTAGGCCAATTTTTCAAATGAATTTGGTTTTGGTATTAGGAAGAGACAGAAGAAAATTATCTCCTTTTTACTAATTCGCTTATACAACGGTTTGAATTGAAAGAAAATGGTTTTGAACCTTTATGGTACTTAAAATAATATGTATGAAGTTATAATATAAATGTGATTCAATTGTATTGTACAGTAAATGTTAGATATACCTTAAATATAGATTTTACTTAAAGCACTTGATAGATATGCAACCAATATTTCAGGTATTAAAGCACAATAGTAGATTATTTTTCTTTTGAGTACATCTAAAATATGCAACCCAAATAGCACGGTGTTACTTCTGTGATGCGAAAAAACTGCTTACCTTCAGTGTTCTAAACGTTGTTTATAAGCAACTACACTCTACAGTTTGTAAAGTAATTCCCAAATTTGTATTTGCATTTGACATATATTACATACCTTTTGCAGAACATCAAAACATATCTAAACGAAAGCGATGGGGTTACCGACTAAAATTTCTTCAATGTTCTCTTTACGAACTAATTTATCTTGTTATATCTTGAATTAAAAATACTAATACAAACATAGGCATGGCCCTATTTAGATAAATAGGGATTAATAATTTGTTAAATTTTAGTAGGTATTAATTATGTATGGAATCTTGTCCATCACGACTTACTGTTAATTTTTTCCTATCTTATAGCCAAAGATAGAATACTTTACCATTACATTTACCCGTTGCCAAAAGCTTCCAATATTTAAGCCTCATTTCAAACTGTAAAAAATAAAAATAGTTAACACCCATGTGGCCGTTTTAGCATATCATTGTATTACCTAGAATATTAATTTTGATGATTATTATTCAAGCCCAACTTGTTTAAGACGAACTCGGATTCAACGAGATGCCGAATATAACGAGCGCTTGCAGCTAATGTTTGGATTATCATTATTTACTGTATTGTGTTTCCCACTCCCAGCGATCGTTCGTCCCTGAAATAATGAGAAAAAAATTGAGATCTTGGCATTTCGAGTCTGCTACTCATTAAATATTTACCTATAGCATACAATTTTATTGAGGAATATAATTTAATATTAAGCAACAACTTCAGATGGTCCTAAATTTGATTACTTTTTTCCTTGAATTGGAACTATCGATGTAGTTTTTTTTAATCAAATTATGGTGGTGATAAAAAATATATTTCTATAAAATAGATTTAGACGTAATCACAGTAATTTAAACCATGACACGTCGCTTATTGGAATCATGAGTATTGTTGATACTTTCGCGAAGAACGGACCGGATGTATACGCCTACATGGGGAAACATTTATAGTAATCATCATATGTCATCAATTCTTTCCTATGATTGATTTCAACAAGTAGCAATATTCTTGTTTGTATATTCAATTTCGAGTAGTACTGGACGTCTCTTTCTCTATCGTAAGTAAACACCCTGCAGGCTGGTTGGCAGCAGCTAACTCAATTTAATTCTACCACTTTGCAGTGGCTGACGTAAAAAAGAGACGTGATGTCAATTTAAAAGAAAAAATTACCATGTTATAAGAGTATATGAAGAGAAAGGCTTAGATAGGGGAAAATGGAAAGCTGCAACAAACCAGTCCCAGGACTGACGACCATGGAGGAGGATGATAAGTTGCCGAAAATAAGCTAGCGGAATGCAGCAGTAAAATTTATTATTTTGCAATCAATTTGTGAAAAATTTTAAACACTTTGAAATAGACAAATGTAATAAGAAATAATAATATTAATGTAGGAAATATTTGCTAGTTATAAACTTTGTTGTTTGCAGCTCTAAAACTAAAAATATAAAGTTTTGGGGCTGTAAATACCTTCTTCATGTTCCCCGATTATTACGTTTATCGGATATAACTAGCAAATATTTGATGTCGAAGGTATCGTTATAAGTAAAGTTGGACTGTTTTCTAAAATATTCGTACTTCTTGTATAACATTATTTAGTTTTGTTTCATGTAAATTGGTAAATATTGTAGAATATATGCTTTAGCACTTCTATATTATTTGTAATTAATTTAATAACGGATTTCACTAATAAGTACTAAACGTGTTTTGTACATTTAACATACTTCAGCTGGATATTTACTTAATTTTCAAAATCTATGTTTAAAAGTATTCATCGATTCTTCGTTTTTCTGTAATTATACCACACATCATAAAGGTATATTTAAAATTTTAGTTTTTTTTTTATGTGGAATATATTTTTTTTAAGTATCAAGAGATCCATAAAAAGCTGATCCTCAGCGGGCTGTGGAATGAAAAGTCACGTCTTTACTAGACTAAGGAATGTTTATGATGTCTCATAAATTAGTTATCTTTTTTTGATACGAATCTGACAGATTGTTAAAATGATTTTTAATACATTTCAAAGAGCATTCATTATTGAATCTTACTTTTGGAACGGCTTTGAAGTTGACGGAGAATGGACCTATTCGATTCTTCCTTGTTTTGTGGAATTCCGAGAGAGGTATCCCAATGAAATTATTACATACCGAAAATTGTATGCTTTGGTTAAGAATTTAGTCAGCAATTTTCGAGAAACTGGAAGTGTTGGAAGGAAAGAAGGGTTTGGTAGGCCAAAGAAAATAGTACCCGCTTTAATTGAAACTGTAAGACAACGAATTGACGAGGCTCCAAAAACACCAATTAGACATTCATGCCAGCAAGTTGATGATTTAAGTTACGGTACATGCGACAGAATATTGAGACAAGCTTTGCATCTGCATCCTTACCGATTTATTTCCGTTTAAGAGCTTTTAGAACAGGATTATCCAAAAAGAGTTCAGTTTTGTCGTTGGTTTTTGGATAATCTCAATGATGAGCAGTTAAATTTTACCTTTTTTACCGACGAAGCCTGATTTGGTCTTAATGGCTATGTTAATTCACAGAATATGCGAATTTGGAGTAGCGAGAATCCACACGTAACAATTAAAGCTCCCCTTCATCCACAGAAAATAGGAGTCTGGGTTGGAATGAGTCGTCGTACGTTAGTTGGGTCAATATTTTTCGAAGGCACGCTAACTGCAACAAGGTACAGGAGCGAATTATTGCAACCTTTCTTAAAATGAACTTCACGATGATGAGCTACGGGATGGTTTTCTGCAACAGGATGGCGCAACAGCTCATGCAGCTGCAGATACAATTAATTTTTTACGCGAATATTTTGATGACCGAATTATTAGTAGGAATACTGCAACACCTTGGCCCCCTCGCTTTTGTGATATTACTGTTTTGCACTTTTTTCTATGGCCCTACTTGAAAAACACCAATTTTAAAACTCCAGTTAATGATTTAAACGAACTGAAACTTAGAATTGAAGAAAACTCACCTCAATTATTACAGAATGTTTTTGAAGGTATTAGAAGACGAGTTCAGAAATGTTTGGAAGAAGAAGGCAGACATTTTCAACATTTGTTGTGATCATTACATTAGTTCAGGTTTATTCATTTCTTTTACTGTTGCTCAATAAAAGATTTCTGCTCCTAAAAATGACGTTTCATTATTATTTAATTCCAGCTAACACACCCTAACCTGAAATTGACATTATAAACATTCCTTTAGTCTAGTAAAGACGACTTTTCATTCCACAGCCCGCTGGGGATCAGCTTTTTTTGGATCTTTTGATATAGAGCCGCCACTACTATGACGTCACGCAAATAGCTTAGTCTGTAGAATTCTAACTTTAAATGGCATTCTAATAGTATATTAAAGAACTAGTTTCATAAGGCCTTTTCTTAACGCACGAGTCCAAGTTTGAAAAACGAGACGCGAAGCGTCGAGTTTTTCAACGGACGAGTGCGACAAGTGGTTTTATGAAACGTGTTCTTTATACTATTTTTTCTACTGAGGAAGTTTAAGAGTATTTTAAATAAATTTATGTAGAAAATTTTACGTCAAATCGATTACTAGGGAGTTTTTATAAACACTTATGGCAGCACTGACAGGTGGCTGAAACTGACATTTCAAACTTTCAAATTCAAATCGAACTACCAACATCGTAAAAAAACAAACTAAAAACAGTACGATTATAGGCCTCCTTAACGTACTAAAACAGTGCGCTTAGAACGGCTTTATAAAACCGAAATAGAAAAAATAATATATATAAGGTGAATAAAAAGTAAGGAACATCGATGCTACAGCCTTAAATAATAACTTTACGAAAAAAAGTTTCTAACAAAAGTTTCCTATCAAGTTATTCGCCACAATTTAGCGTCTTTCTTCTTTTTTTTCGATTGTCATATGTTTTAGCTATGACGTCATCGATATTTTTTTTATATGGCAACCTATATTTTTTAGGGCATGACCAGTTAGTGCTTTTTATTCTCTATACAGCCATGTACAAATGTCCATTTGCATAATAAAAATTTCAAGAAGAATCACGATAGACATTTATTTTTGTCACTGGCAACATTTTTCATCAGGTGCACTTATTGCAAGATAAACAAAAGACAATATCAGGTCCACAAATTAGTAAAATAGTTTTAAATTATATTTAAGATCAATTTAAGAAAGCAAATGTTAAACTGTTCGCCATTCACTATCTGACAGTGGGTAATACGATCAGAACATCCTCGAACTGCATTTTGAACTGTAGCAGGTGATATTGCTCGTATATGCTCGCGGATACGAATTTTTAGATTTTCCCAATTGTCTGGTCTGTTTGTATACGCGGTACTCTTTAGATGTCGCCATAAAAAGAAGCCAAGCGGGTTTAGATCTGGAGATCGCGCTGGCCACTCAATATGTCCTCTTCTTCCTATCCACCTATTTGTAAAAATTCCATCTAAATCTAAATATTGACGAACACGAATGCCATAATGAGGTGGAGCACCATCTTGTTGCATCTAAATTCTATCGTTCGGCGTGTCCGGATTTTCTGCATTTGGTAATAAAACAGCTAACGCGGGAACAAGTTCAAACCTCAAAAAATCCAAATACTGCTCAGCATTTAATGTGCCATCAAAGAAAAAAGGACCAAGAATTCTGTCTCCTGTAATTTCCGCCCACACGTTTACTTTTTGTGGATTCTGTGTATGTAATTCTTACATCCAATGTAGGTTATGTCGCGACCAATAACGGGAATTATGCCGATTTACAGCTCCATTTAAAGAAAATGTGGCTTCGTCGGAGAATATAATAGAATTCACAAACTGTGGGTCGTTATGGCACCTGTCCATCATTTCTTCACAAAACTGAATTCTCCTATCAAAATCATCTTCTGATAATTCTTGAACAAGTTTAACCTTATAAGAAAGAAATTTTTCTGTATGTAAAATATTCAGTACAGTTCCTTGACTAACATTATTATCCAGGGCTAATTGTCGAGTTGAAATATGAGGATTTTCGGAAACTGTAAGCACAATGTCCAACATTTTATCGTCTGTTGCTATTGGCTGTGGACAGCCAATTTTATCCAAATCTTTGACGTCGCTCGTTTCTCTAAATTTTCTATTAATTTTGGTTACAGTGGACCGCGTAACAGGTTCACGATTTGGATGTACAGTATTAAATAAAGTGCGCACATCGTCGTGAGTTCTCTTTTTATCACGTACCCGATCATCATCAAAATTTCGATACGTTCAGTTTCTGTTAAACGTACCATGATTAGAAATTCGTATTTAACACAGGACACAGACTAAATTTTAATCACTTATTAATGCTGTCACCGAATTGACATTATAGATCTGCATTTGTTCAATTTTAAACATTTTCCAACAATTGCCTACTATCGTTTTTTGTTTATCTTGCAATAAGTGTACCTGATGAAAAATGTTGCCAGTGACAAAAAAAATGTTCATCGTGATTGTTCTTGAAATTTTTATTATGCAAATGTATGATATTTTTACATGGCTGTATAGAGAATAAAAATCACTAACTGGTCATGCCATAAAAAGTATAGTTTGCCATTTAAAAAAAATGTCAATGATGTCATAGCTTAAACATATGACAATTGAAAAAAAAATGAAAAACGCCAAATTGTGGCAAATAGCTTGATAGGAAACTTTTTCTCGTAAAGTTATTTCTTAAGGCTGTAGCGTCGATGTTCCTTACTTTTTATTCACCCTGTATATATTATTATGATCCCCGTTTGTACCGCTTGCGCAGTGTCGAGGCGGTGTGAGGCAAAGCTAAGCTAGTTTGTGCAATGCACAACGGGGTCAGACTCTGCGGGTTACAGTGTTGGTGCGAAACCGTGCTTGGCTTGCCTGTTGAATGTGAATGTTATTGTTTATGGTCTTGTTACTCCTCTAATGCGACCGTAATTTGAGGAGTGCCATTAATTTGATCCCCAATGGCAAATGGAGACCGAGACCCAGGGAATTCGAAAAATTTCCGACCCTAGAGAGATTCGAATCGGGAAGCGTTTGGACAAATACATCCAAAGCTTGGCTCTTCTACCATTGAGCCATCCCCGCCCTTAATTCTTAAATAATAATAAACTAAATTTCATTCATTCATTCATTATCATGATCCTCGTTTGTACCGCTTGCGCAGTGTCGAAGCGATGTGCGGCAAAGCTAAGCTAGTTTGTGCAATGCACAACAGGGCCCGACCCAACTCTGCGGGTTACCGTGTTGATGCGAAACCGTGCTTGGCTTGCCTGTTGTGTGTGAATGTTTTTTGATAAACTAAATTTAAAATAATTAATTTCAAGTAATATTGTTAATGTCAAAGAACTAACTCAAAAACTGTAAATACAAAATACTTCAAACTCCGTAAAATATTGTTGGTTGGTCTCTCCCTAATAAAAGTAAATAAGTCAGTATGACAGCATTTGCAAGTGGGTATTATCTAAAATTTAGGCATTTGTCCTTGGTTTAAGTGGCACTGATAAATTATCCAAATAAAATCTCATAGTAGGTATATATATTATTATTTAAAATAAATATTAATTTTCTAAATTCATGAAGTACCTTCATTTACACCCATGCTCAAGATTTCTTACAATATTCATTAGTAGCTCTGAAAATGTTCCTGTAGATTAGTTACTTAGCCAAAGTAATAATCAATTTTTTTGATTAAAATTCAGTATATCTATCAGTGTACGACCTTTGAATAAATAAAAATTATTTCGATAACAGTACATGTTTACTAACTGATACTTGATAGTAATAATTATCTATTATTTTCTTAACCACAAAAAACACTAATCTTAAGTTCCGTGACAGGGTATCCAATACACCTTAAAAAAACTATACCTATTGGGTTATTATAGGCTCATTGCTACTAGTGTTAGTTTCAAAATAAATTCAGTTGCAATATATTTAATTTCATTTAAACGATCGAAAATGTTGTTTTTTTGCCGACCAATCTGGCTAAAAGCTAGGGGTTTTGCCATTTGTGAAAGCGCGAATGCTGATGCTCGATAGTAAAAGTATGTTATTTTATTAAACATATAAACAGTAACTTAAATTCCTTGCAGAACATGCAGTTTAAATAAGTTACATCCCCTTATTTTGTTTTAAAATAAATTTAGTTGCAGCATATTTGTTATCTTATTCAAACTACAAAGCCATTTTCTTACTGACCCATTTGGCAAGTTTTATTATCAGTGAAAGGATAACTTTCATCTGGCTTGACCTTTTGCTTTTACCAAAATGTGTTTTGACTTTTCAAGTTTCTAATAGTCTTATCTTTTGCTTTGGTTATCATTCGTTTTTATCTTTACCCAAGTATAATGTTCACAATACGTTTACAGCAAATGTTTTTGAATCGAAAGTATATTTGGTTGCATTGTCTTCCCATATCCCTTAGATTTTTATCCATTTGTTTATCTCTTTTAAAATTGTATTTCAGCAGTTTTTCCGGAGTAAAAATCACAAGTAAAAAAAAAAGGTTGAAAATTTCAACAATATTACCAAGTTCACCTTGAAATTGTTAGGTTTTACTGAATAATTAATATGAAGTAAGGTAAGAAACAACTAATAAATGGTGGAATCCTATTAAAATCTTAATTTAATAAACAAATGCCTTAGTTCTAATAATGTTTAGGTGAATACCTCCAGGTCTTTTATATTTTAAAGAAACATTTGTAAAAAAGGGTTACACTTTATTTGTTGTACCTACAAAAACTTGCAACTCAAAAAAATGAATGCATTATTTACACATGTCAGTACAGGCAATGATGAATCACAACAAACACCCATACACTCAACAAACTGTGACAGTCACAAAATATAAATTATCCTGGGGTTGGAGAATGTTATCTAGTATAAATATAACAACAAACAAATGACTGGATGGATCAAAATGATAGGATGTAACTCTGAATTGATTATTCGGATCCTGCTTTGCGCTGTGCCTTTCTCAGTCTTGGGCTTTGAGTCTGCTTGGCTGATTTTGGTGACTTTTGGGCTCTTTCTTTATCTGTAGATATCGAGCATTAGTTTTTTATGGCCAGTTTGAAAAAATGTTTAAACTTACTTAAATTAGCAAGGGTCTGTTTGGGTAACCATTCATAGTCTACATTATTGGGGTTGCTAGTGCCAGTCTCAACAGGTGCCTTGCGGCTTGTACGCTTGTGTCCCACTGACAATAATGTTTGCTGACCAATGACCAACAGTAATATAACACCAGCAGCCAAAAATACGTACAGGAAGAAAGTTTCACCATCCAACCCTAAAAAGATTACAAAAAAATTAAGTTTTCCTTTTATATTCAAGGTCTCAAATATTTTTCTTGACGACCAACAAATTTACCTTCTTCAAGTTCAACAATTTGAACAGTTTCATTAAAGACGGCTTCCTGGAAGCTGTTTCCAGCAAAATCTCTGTAAGCAAGGTTAATGTTCAACCCGAATGGTCTGCCAGCAAAAGCTTCAGATGGGATGAAACTGTAAGCAAGGGTGGCTTCTTGCGAGGGTCCCACTTGGCGGTTGTAGGCAATAGCAGAGAAGTTCTGGATGTAGAAAGTGAAGTCCATTGGGTAGCGGAAAGAGGCCTCGATGGTTTCTACTACAAAGTCTTGCTGTCCCTTGTTGCGGAATCCAACCAAAAATTCAACAGGTATTCCGGCAGGAATATCTGCAATTTACAGGTTAGAAAAGCTGCCGAATATGTTTGAGGGTTTAACATACCGAATTGAGCTGCTCCTGTAACTACTGGCTTAACAAATAATAAACTTGTGTCTGCATCCGGTGATGATGTTGTTTTCACTTCTTCCTCTTCCTCTTCTGTGGTTGCTACATCTTCTAGATCGGCTTCTCCTTCAACTTCTGCTTCTCCTTCATCTTCTGTCAAGTCTTCTTCAGCATATGTTACAAAACGGTTACCTAATCAAACAATACATGTAAAGATATCCATCAGAGGAGTTTCTAAATACTTGAAAGGCTACTTTCTTTTAGAGGCTCAATATTCAAGCAAGAATCACTACCAAAATAAAGAATGCTTTCCAACAGATTACACCGTTTAAATTTGTTATTAACGGCTTGTAAAATTAACTACTTACCTCTATCAATGGTGAAAATCACAGCTGGTAAAACCAGAAGGAGCAAAAGGAAAATATTCTTCATTGTGTCTAATTTATTTTTTGTTAAATGTTTAAAATATCACAGTAGACTCGCGCCTTGTTAGACCGACAAGCGATTTCTTTCACGCCGAACAGCCTTGCACCAAGTACTTCACTCTAAATACCGAATTTTCTTCCAGCTAGGTCAAACACTTCGTGATACGTGGAACTTTGTGGGACACATGGCATCCTACCCCCTCTCTCTCAAAGTGACGTAGTGTACAACTTGTCGGTGACTTTCTTTTTCCTGATATTAGTTGTTTAAGATGGGGTGGTAGTGTCTATTGTATAACCGTGGATGTGTCTAAGTAAGCACTACTTGCTAACTTTAGAGCTATTACCGAAAAAGAAAGAGATCACATTCTTCAGTTGGATGAGAATTGTATGAAAACTCATACGTCTACAATACACCAAAGATATTTTACAAAAATTGTAGTATTAGAACGAACCTTTTTCAAAACATACAAATACCAAAATATGTTAAAATACAATTTATGCCTAAACAAGAATTTCTCAAAAACAGAATCTACTATACTTCAAGTGGTTTTGGGCCTGTTTAGTCTACCGCTAATTTTTTCATTAAATGTAATACCCTCAAGTCCAAGTACAACCTCTAGTAAGCACGGTATATTCCAAAATAATTAAAGCGCTAGCAGACAGAGACACAAAATATCATACCTACTTAACCTACAAGCCCAAACAAGAAAGAAGCTTCCGTGTTGTCCTCAAAAATCTCCACCCATCAACTGACATAAACGATATAAAAATGAGTCTGCAAGAAAAGGGATATGCGACCACAAACATATGGAATGCAAAGCAGAGTGGCTAAAAAACCACTACCAATACACTTCATTGACATAATACCAAATAACAACAACAAAGAAATCTACAAAATAGATCGACTGTTAAACACCAAAGTACAATTCGAAACACCACACGCAGAACGGGAAATTCCTCAATGTATGCGCTGCCAAAAATTCGGGCACACAAAAAACTACTGTAATAATAATCCAAGATGCGTCAAGTGCGCGGCTGAACACTTAACTAGCGAATGCCCCAGGAAAATAAAAGATGATAATGTCAAGTGCGCAAACTGTAACGAAAACCATCCAACCAAAGGCTGCATGATTCACAAACAAATACAACAAAAAATGTGCCGGTCATTAAGAGAACGAACGATAGAGACAAGATACGTTCAACCAGGAGTAACATACGCCCAGGAAACACAAGGACAAATGGGAAACCAATAAATTCCAACGTTCGTAACACAACCTACAAACCACTTAAACGACCTAAAACAGATGGTAAAGAACCTCATGGATCAAATGAGCACTTTTATAAACCCCATGTCAATGCTTGTTAACAAAAATAAGTAATGGTCCAATTGTTAAAAATAGCAGTTTGGAACGCCTATGGCCTGTGCCATCATCAACAGGAAATACAGCTATTTATACAAACCCTCGACCTAGGCATTCCCCTAATATCAGAAACACATTTTACCAACAGTACCCACATCAAAATACCTAACTATAATATACAGCCTGAGTCAAGAGATACATGTTTTAATATATTATTGCTATTTGCGAATATAGGTAAAAAAGTTACTAATAAAAGTTGTGTAAACCGACACGGAACCATCAAAGAAATACATCGACTAGTAAACCAAATAAATTGTCATTTTGAAGAAAAACGCTATTGCACAGCCGTATGTGTAGACATAAGTCAAGCGTTTGATAAAGTTTGGTATACAGGCTTACTTTATAAATTTAAGTGTGCTTTTCCACATCAAGTGTATTCTTTATTAAAGTCCTATCTCACCGAGAGAACATTCTTACTTAAATATGAAGAAGCCTACACCGAATTATATCCAGTACTATCTGGAGTCCCACAGGGAAGTATCCTTGGGCCCATATTATACTCCGTATACACAGCTGCCTTACCGGAAATGACACAAACAATGATTGCCACTTATGCTGACGACACAATTTTAGTGTCGCACGAAAATTCCATTGAGGCCTCACGAAAACTGCAGACGCATTAAAACCTCTTCTAAGAATGCTTTCAACGCTGGAGAATCAAGGCCAACGAAACTAAATCTGTACACACCATCTTCTCTTTGAAGCGCGGAAACTGCCCCCCAGTACTGCTAAATAGAATGGAACACATATACCGCAAAGTGATGCAATCAAGTACTTAGGCCTTCAACAAGCGACTGACATGGCGCAAACACATTTTTGCAAAAAAAAACAACTGGGTAAAAAATTTAGCCAAATGTATTGGCTATTTGGCAGAAAGTCGGAATTGTCCATTGAAAATAAACTTTTATTATTTAAGACAATATTAAATTCCATATGGACGTATGGTATACCATTATGGGGTTCTGCAAGTACATCCAATATAGAAATACTGCAGAGATTCAAAAATAAAGTACTCGGCGCGATAGTAAATGCACTACGGTATGTACCAAACAGGCTATTACATATGCTGATGTACATATGTAGGTATAACAACAGTACGGGAAGAAATAACAAACATCACGTCATAATATGATATTTTATATACTTAAACTTTGATATTTACAAAGAAAAATTTTGTGGTTTTCACTCACACTTATTTTATTTAAAATTTGAGTAGCATAAAATATAAAACAGGCATTTTGACTTACAATAAAAATGTAGATATAGCAGTCCTTGTGGTATGTGTTTTGCGTTGTTTATTTTTGGAAAGGAAGGCTCGTACTCGTCCGTAAATCACCCGGTATATAGAACATTGCAAAAATGTAGTACGCTACAATAAAAAAAACTTAATGATGGCCGCTTTTGGATAATAACCTGCAAAAACTTGACGATTGAGGTGTCTTAGAAACAGAATATCAATTATAATGGCTTTATAAATCACGAATTAATAAAAAATGTGAAAATTTTATTGCGCATGTGAACTTGACTAGTCGTATTTTTCTGGAAGTATTTCTTAAAGTAATGTTTAATAGAATCAGTACATTTTCATTTTTATACAGTCAACTGGTATTTTATACTTATGCTTTCCCTGTGTAATACAGTTTGCAATCTATTTAGGGTATCATAATTAACAGAAATATTTATTAGTAAATATTAGTTAAATGTGACCCAGGAAACACTTAAAGTGAACCAGCCTGTACTTAATTCTAACCTACAAAACGTCGAAACCGAAAATTTGGTATTATTAATAATTTATGCCGTAATTTATACAAATACTGTAGTTAATAATGGTTTTCAAATGCCAGAGTGATAGTTTTCTAAAAGAAGTAAGTATTTTTAATGTTTTTACAAAACCAAATTGAATTTCCTCCCATATTTTTTTGAAAAACATTTCTGTTTATTTTCCTTAAATCTTTTTAATTGTGTAATGTATTGTTACAACTCACTAAACTTCACCTTGCGTTAGCACATGTGAATAAATATCTGTAGGCAGTTAAAATCGTTTCAGTTTACGTCGAATGTAACATCATGTAATGAGTCCAACTTCGTTACATCAATTGACGGCAAGGACACCACCGTAAATGGATTTGAAGTTGTTTTAGAAGACACAATTCTATTTCCAGAAGGAGGTGGTCAGGTAAAGACGACTGAATGATTTTAGAAAAGTATTTATTTAATGTTTTTCTTGATAGCCTGCTGATCAAGGGTTTTTGAATAATTCAAAGGTTTATCAAGTTAAACGACAAGGAAGTACTGCAATCCACTATGTTGATAAACCCCTTGCGGTTGGAGAAGAAGTTAAGCAAACTGTGGATTGGGAAAGACGGTTTGATCACATGCAGCAACATTCTGGTAAGCAGTTTATTTGGTTTGGACGTACATCATGATTAATAATTTCATTATCAGGTCAACACTTGATAACTGCCATTATAGATCGTGAATTTGGATTTCCTACTGTCTCGTGGTGGCTAGGAGAACACGTTTCACATATTGAACTAGGTAAATAAGCTGTTTGAACTTTGAACATTGATAATAAAAATTGTTTTGAATTTAATTTGATAAGATTTGTTTTTTGACAGTTTTTGCAATTTATTTATATGTAACTCTCTCTCGTATTTCTTACTTTTTACCTAGAAAAAAAAACTAAAACCAAAATTTGTAGTTTGTTAATGCTATTGAAAGATCTATTAGATGGGAAATTTGAAGAAAAATTAAAGAGAGGAGAAAAATTAATTTGATAAATCTTTCTTAAAATGCTAGTACGTAATTTATAATTAAACAGGTTTCCCTTACGGATTAATTAAATCAATATGTTGAGTTATCAGAAATTACGTGCCCTGCATATCACAAATATCCAGTAAAATTAACAATTATAGAATTTTAATATTTGCAGACACTCCTGCTATCACTTCAGAGCAAATCAGAAATGCAGAAAACATCGTAAATGAACTTATTCGTGCAGGTAGAAAAGTATTTGTCGAAGTATTCGATTCTGCAGAGGCACTGAAGGATGTAAGTTGTGAAAACAACAATAGGAATAACTTTTACAAAAAAAATATTTTAAGGTTCGTGCTCGGGGTTTACCAGAGGACCATGAGGGTGATGTCAGAGTTATCACAATCGAGGGAATAGAGAGCAATATGTGCTGTGGAACACATGTTACCAATTTAGGTCAGCTACAAGCTGTAAAATTGCTTGGTACTGAAAAGAGTAAACGCAAAAATAAAACTCTGTTGTATTTTTTGGTCGGTAATAGAGTCTTGAAACGATTAGGGACATGCATAAACAGAGAAGAGCAGCTTACTGTTTTATTAAAGTATGTAATTATGGTATAAATGTATTGAAATTATTAATGTTCACAACAGAAAGAATTTTTCTATTGGATTGTCTGTCACATCCTGTATGTAAACTAAACTGTGACTAATTTGAAATTCAAATTGTAGTTGACTAACAAAAGGGAATCTTGTGTGTAACTTAAATTAATTTTTTGTACTTTAAGGAGTAACCCATCAAACCATCCGGAGCTAGTAGAAAAATTGCAGAAAAATGTTAAAGCAGTGACTAAAGACCTTCAGATTGTCCTAAAAGATTTAGTTGTGTTTGAGGCACAAAAATTCAAAAGCATTGTACCTCCACCTAAATATTACATCCTCCACCGCAAAGAAGCTGAGCCAGATTTTATGAATAATTTTATCAGAGAAGTGGGAGCTGTCGATACTCTTCTATTCCTATCAGTTGGTGATGATAAAGGAATGGGAAATATTGTGCTTTATGGAAACGAAAACTTCATCGCTGATTTAGGAAATAAGTATGTTAGAATTGGTGAAGCATTTAAACAATCCTTTTTTAATTGTTATACTAAATCGAATAAGACTAATTTAAGGCGTGACAGAAATATTTTACCAAATAACTTTATTTTATTTTCTATTTCATATCTAACAAATCAAATTGTTGCAGAATTGTAGAAATCCTTGATGGAAAGGGAGCTGGAAAAGGAAATAAATTTCAGGCTAAGGTTAACAACATGAAAAATCGTACTAAAGTTGAAGCTTTACTGAAAGAGTATTTTAAATCTTAAATAAAGAAATCTAGTGCTGTTTAATTGTTAAGTTATGCTTTTTGTAGTTTGTAATATGTGAGTTGGAACTGAAAAATAAATGTAGTTAAAATGGTTTGATCTGATGATTTTTACTTAGAATTTGTATATTCTAAACGATTTTCTAAACATCTTTCTAATTTGTAAATATTATTTAACATTCCACAATTTAATACATTAAAACACAGATTATTCATGTTTAATATTTCAGTATCTTATAACTATTTTTAAGTTTCATAGATTCCCATTTATTTATTTATTAACATTTTCAACGAAATTTGAAATATAATTTAGAACTAGTGTGGTTTACTGAAATAAACGTTAAATACAAGATAACGGCTGCAGAAAGGTACATTATTAGTGAAATATAATAAAATAAATTAAGTTCAATAAAATACAAAATTTTAAAAATTGTTTCTGTTAGCTTTTAGGCAAGGGCCTATATTTACAGATTGTCTCGTATTATACTCCTAAATAAATATATCCCTTCTTCGTAGCTTAGGCTTTACTAAAATCAGAACATTTAAAAATGCGGTTTTTTCTTTCAAGAATAAGGTTTCGTTTCAAATTTTTATTCTCATAAATATTTATATATATATATAAGCGGGGGTCCTACGGCTGCTGCCGCTTCCCGCATCTCGATCGCCAAAACCTTCTGTCTTCCCACTCTCTTTCTGCGATTTGTGGACTGGTATTTGAACATTCTCAGTGGCCACCTCTCCTCATTCTTACGTCAAACATGTCCATAGCATCATAGTTGCTCGTTTCCTATCCTCTCTACTATGGTGTCGGGTACTTTCGCTTCTGCTCTAATGATCTTGTTTCTAATATGTTCCAGTCTTGAGGTTCTGCATAATCTTCTTAGATAATCCATGTCTACTGTTTCCAGTTTTCTCTTGTTTTTATCACTCATCTGCCAGCATTCAGATCCATACGTTGTTATGGGCTCTACAAGAACTTTGTAAATCATTACTTTTGTTTTAATTTTTATTTTTGACGACCAAAGTAAGGAATTTAAGTTTTGTACTGCTGCTTTTCCTTGCGTGATTCTTCTCTGTATATCTTCGTCACATATTCCATTTTTTGGTATAATAGTAGACCCAGATATTTGTACTCGTTGCATTGTTCAGCAGTTCCATAGTCTGTCTCTATACTTTCTGCTTCTTATCCTATCACGAAATATTCGGTTTTGTTAGTATCCATCTTCAATCCTCATTTTGCATATTCATCTACTAATTTTCGCAGCATGTAATTGCTATCATCCCGATCGTTGACTATAATAATTTGGTCATCGGCAAATAAAAGGCTATTTAAACAAACCCCTCCTATTTTTATTCCCATTCTGGAACATTTTTTACTCTAGTTTGACAGAGCTTCTTTTATATATATTTTAAAGAGCGTAGGGGATAAACAACAACCCTGTTTCAGCCCCTATGTGACTTCAAAGTCCTGTGACAGTTCACCCGTACTTAATCATACATTTTGTGCCTTTATATACAAAGTGATTTTTTAAAAAGTCAATTGCAGCAAGCCTAGAAAAAAAGCTATTCCGTCTGCAGTCAGCTGTAATGAGCTTTGAATGACATTTACCTGTATAGTGCAAATGCCTGTGACAAGT
>JABXWE010027501.1:0-18580 GCA_014611495.1 Limonius californicus | reverse complement strand
AAGCATCAGCAGAAAGTTATCCGACAAGACCTGAAGATAGCAAATGTGACTTTGCCGAAACGTCGTCAAGACAACCAGCCCGGTCCGTCCCAGGACCAAGAAGTTGCTACGCGGAAGAATTCCTGGAAACCAACCACAGCATACAACACCCGCGGAATCCTCAAAACTAACATATATATATATATATATATTTATATATACAGGGTGTTAATGATTATATATATTATATATTATAATTCAAATGACGTTTGTTAATGTTAGTAGTGTTTGTAAGCTACACATTAATAAGTTTCTGGCGTTTGAATTTGATTCTGATTTTTAAAAGTGGAAATGCATGTATTGCATACCCAATTGTAAAGGAATGGTGCCGATGATCTGCGATCAGGTGCACGGAGTACTGCATTAACATAACACAATATGGTATGTGTGGAAGGCCTTATTAGAGAAAATAGTCGAATTTCAATTAGAGAAATTTCAGAAACTGTTGTTACGAGTGTAGGAGCTGTACATAGTATCGTTCGTAATATGGGTTACAGCAAAGTTTGTTCGCAATAAATTCCTCGTCTATTGTCTAATGAATAAAAATGCTTGCGAATGGGTTTATCTCTGCAACACCTCACAGACTATAGGCAAAATAGTGATGACTTTCGTCTGTCACATAGTAGCTGGCGACGAAATTTGGTGCCATTACTACGAGCCATCCAGTAAGTTATCGTCAATGCAGTGGAAACATTCAAGTTGACCACCACCGAAGAAGTATAAAGCACAACCTTCTGCAGGCAAGGTGATATTAACATTTTTATTCGTCCATGAAGGACCCTGATAGAGTTAAAGAACCTGGAGTAAATGTCAATGCAAATCTGTACAATGAAACTTTGAACAATCTTCGTCCAGCAATAAGACGGAAACGTCCAGGAAAACTTACGCGTGGGGTCATTTTGCTGCACGACAATGTTAGGCCTCATGTTGCTAATGTGATAAAAGAAAATCTTCAACGAAAGAAGTGGAGGGATTTAGAGAATCCGCCCTGTAGTCCGGATCTATCGTCTTGCGATTTCCATAGTTTTGGACCGCTGAAAATGGCGTTATAAGGTCAGCATTTTAAGTCTGACGCAGAAGTACAGATATCTATGTAAAACTTCTTCCTTCAGCAACCACAACAATTCTATGAGCAGGGTATATGTCGGTTAGTAAAACAATGGGGTAGGTGCCTTAACTGTAACGGTAATTATTTGTAATTGAATTGTTGCATACAGTTTTTATAAAGCAAAGGTGGGTTTCAATTAAACACACCTCGTATATATATATATATATATATATATATATATGTATATAATAAAGAAAAAAATTACTCAACGGAAATGTTTACATTGTCCCCCATTATCAAGTAGGTATTGGCCTGCACGTGTGTAAACACTTTGTATCGCACGCTCAATAATTTCCGGGCAGATACTTTCCGTTTCTAAACGAATCCAATGGTCTAAATTGTTTGGCCTACTAATGTAAACTCGCGATTTCACATGACCCCATAGAAATAAATCTAGCGGCTTTGTCAGGGGATCGCGCAGGCCACTCGAGCAGTGCTCGTCGTTTAAAACCATTACTCGTTCACGATGTGTATTTAAGTGTGAATTAAGCAGATACACATAATTCCATTTCTTTAGATCAATAAAAAACGGAAATCGGTTGTGGTTCTGATTTCCTTGGCAAATTATATACTACAAACACAGAAACACAGCCTTCGATCATTTTTTTAGTCTATAAAAAACACATTTACATGGCCTATGCACTATGAAAACTGCTTAAATAAAGTTAATGTGTACTCGTTAAATTTATAGTTTAATTCAAAAAGATTCCACCTTAGAAACGCGAACGGCATAGTTTTTTTTACACTTGCCCCTGATTTCCTGTTTATTTTGCTTACTTTTATTAACGCCCATAAAGGCGAATAAAATTATCGTTAAGGAAATTATGATAGTGAAATTAAAGTTGGGTGTACGTTTGCAGTGAACACGTGATTGATTAGTGGTAGTTACCAATTTGAATTGAGGCTTTGTTGGTACAAATGTCCTGTTATTAATCCAAATTTCGAAGTTCATAATAAACTAAATTGTAGATTATCGCAAACATACACACCAATAAAATAATATTTTCTGGAAAAACGGACTATAATGAAACCCAAATATCCTAATTTCAGAAACGACAAAGTTTAATACTTTTATCTGTGTTAAAATTGCATTTATTTTAAAAATGAAATATCTGCGTATAAGATTTTTCACCCTAGCATCTAAATTAAAATTTAAAAAAATAGTTGACCTCATTACGTGGAGTATGGAAAAGTTAAGAAGTGTTGCTCCGTTATGTCTTATTCCATAAAACACTGCTTTGTAGCTCTAGCACAATAATAAAATCAGTTTCGCCATAAACGTTTGTTTACCGTTTGGCCCTGTAAGGGTTCATAAAATAGGGGCGCATGGCCCTTGGTCTGGGCTTACAAAACAGCGTATAATTTTTCTATTACGTCCTCGAATCAGGACGATTTATCAAGAGCGTTCATAATTTTATTCTCGAGATCGAGAAATGCAGTCGTCATTAATAATGTGGAATTATCGGTCGGGCAGGAGCAGAACTTTCGGAAATATCGCAGTGTCGAGGAAGGAACTTAAGACGCCAAAGGAAGGAAGGAAGGGTGGAAAAGGAAGAAGTGTTATATATTGCCCCTATATCGAAACTCTTGCTGAATTTCAAGCAGGAGATTTACACTTACAGCGTCTGCCCTTGCGGGGCAGAGGTTAAACGATTTTAAGGCTGACACCTACACCTTAACGCTAATAAATATTTTGGAAGCAGTTACATTTTTAACTCACTGAAAAACGCTTCTCCTGTAACTGTAAGTTAAAAAACCGTGGATAATTACCAGCGCACGCCGAACACATTCTCCAGATTGAGATAGACATTTACTTTCCAATACGTATTTATTTACAGCTATTATTCGAGTTCTTATCTGGGAAAGGGCCATAACAGTAGAAGTGGTAATGGGTCTTTCCGAATCTTTCAATTTAGCTCTTTCTTCCGCCGCGTAATCGCAATCATTTCCAATTCCCGTCGTTTTCCGGCAAAACCGATTTACGCGTTCCGGAGGGATCTTATCGCTGAATTGCTTAATAGATCGAGGGATTTAGCCTTTTGAATAAAGGAATCATAATCATTAAGTATTGCTTCCGCAACAGGCCCATGTACATTTCAATCTTTGGCCCGTTTGAAGGTACTATATACAGTATGGTTACTGAAATTTCTAATAGAGGTACGTCATGAGAAGTAAACGCAGGTCTAGACTTCATTGAGGCCTATATGTTGCTTCGTTTTCGCATATTTGTATGTAGGTTGAGTCGGGTTGCTAAGCATGTTAATAAATGCCAGAAACGGTATTTAATAATCCGATTTAATGGATAATTTAACCAGTTGGTGAAAAGTCATGTGTGTTTGATTCGTGCCTGGAAGGTATAGGCTTAACCTTTGATATGTAAACCGGTTTTTCAAAAATTGGTTAGCTCCATCGGAAGATACTGGGACAGCTTCCAACATAATTCAGATGTTGGTTGTGTTGCCTATGTTCGTGGAATCATATGGATTGGGTTTTCACTCCAAATACCTGAGAAAAACGTCTCTGAAGTTGAAGTGCACTGTACTTTCGCGCCTCGTAGCTCACTTTAAGCTGTAGGTAGCAGGTAGCACACATATAATATTAGGTGACAATTTGTTTACCTCCTCGATTTGATAAAAGACGTTGAGAAACAGATTGAATTGTATCTGCACAAAGTTAGCATTGAAGCTTCTTACTAGCGTAATTGATATGAAATTGCTAATTAATGAAGAAATTATCACTTACAAACAACAAGACTTAGTGACTTTTAAATGACATTCATTTACATTCTAGAAAAGTTACTATCACTTCATAAAGAGTTAGTGTCGACTACCTCAGGCGCTAAAATAGTTCATTACGGCCCTGAATAGAGAATATTTTTTTAAGTAATAAATTTAGTTTACCTTTATAAAAATATAGGAAAACTTATACTTTAATATTTCTGTGACCATCTCAAAATATAATTTTAACTTTTATCTGAGCAATACTTCCATGTACTAGGCGCCATGGATTCCTGTATTTACTTTACTTTTTTTACAACCGACGTAAGGTATGTTTAAATTGAACCAAATAATTAGGTATTATTAGTATTTTAGTAGTAACTAAAGCTTTCATTAACTACAATATTACGATATTTTTTACTGTGAGAGATATTACAATTTACTTTCGGCTTAGACTGCGTCGTCGTTTGTGAACTACACCCAGCATTATCAGGTAAGCACCGACCTGTAGCTTGTCTGCCTTTACAAGCATTTGCTCTAGAAGTTTGAACTATATTTGTTCGTAGGCCCTGCCTGCCTAAACAGGGCCGTGTGATTAGATTATTTAAATCTTGGGGCGGACAAGGATTTGATCTTGATGTATTTTGTTTGCCAGGACAATAATACTTAATCGGCTTATGGCTGTTAGCTGTTTGTGAAACCATACAAACTAACGTTTCGCACCCAAAAGTAAAATGTAATATTGACAGTTCGAGAAACCGCGAAAGCCTCAAAGAATATAGGTTAGATACTGTGATACTTTTGATATTATCAATGCCTTTAATACCTCGATTATTTTATGTTTTTAATACTTCTGATACTGATATGGTTTCTATACTTTTGATTCCTTGATACTGTCCAAATTTCCATACTTTTGTATGTTAAATATATTTGAACCTTTTAATACTTTTGGTACTTCGACGCTTTGATACTGATAGTTTTGATACTTTAATATTTTTGACAATAAGATACTTCGACACATCGATTCTTCAGATACTGTTCGGTTTTTCATATTTACAATACATATGGATGTATTGTAAATATGAAAAACCGAACAGTATCTGAAGAATTTTGAATACTTCGGATGCTTTGGATATTTTTCGATAATTCGGTTTCTTTAATATTTTCGATATTGCGATGCTTCAATACTTTTGATGCCGATAGTTTAGATACTCTGTTAGTTTTGACACTACGAACTTCGAAACATTGAAACTTTCAATACCTACTGTTTATGCTTTTGATACTGTTCGATTATTTATATTTACTTATAATACTTCCATATGTGTCATACTTTGATATTCGGATACTTTCTATACTACGATATTTTCCATACGTTGATACTTTTGATACTTTTAATACTTGTGATACTTTCGGTACTTCGGTGCTTTGGTACTGATAGTTTTGATACTTTAATATTTTTAACAATAAGATAATTCGACACATCGATACTTCAGATACTGTTCGATTTTTTATGTTTACAATACATTCATACTTTTCGTAGTAGGATATTTTCGATAATTGTGATACTTTAGATGCTTTGGATATTTTCCGATAATTCGGTATCTTTGATATTTTCGATATTCCGATGCTTCGATACTTTTGATGCCGATCGGCATCAAAAGTATCGAAGCATCTAGTCTATCTAGTCTAGATACTCCATTAGTTTTGACACTACGATACTTCGAAACATCGACACTTCCAGTACTGTTGATGCTTTCAATACTTTTCAATTATTTATATTTCCTTATAATACTTCCGTACTTGTCAAACTTTAATATTTGGATACTTTCTATACTACGATATTTTCAATACTTTCAATACCTCTGATATTTGAGATAATTTGGTTCTTTTGGCAGTAAAATACTTCGACAAATCGCTACTTCCGATACTTTTCGATTCGTTTATATTTACGATACTTTCATACTTTCCATCCCATGATATTTTCCATACTTTTGATAATTTTAATACTTTTGATACTTTCGGTACTTCGATGCTTTGGTACTGATAGTTTTGATACTTTAATATTTTTGACAGTAAGATACTTCGACACATTGATACTTCAGATACTGTTCAATTTTTTTTATGTTTACAATACATCCATACTTTTCGTAGAAGGATATTTACGATAATTTTGATACTTTAGATGCTTTGGATATTTTTCGATAATTCGGTTTCTTTGATATTTTCGATATTGCAATGCTTCGATACTTTTGATGCCGATAGTTTAGATACTCCATTAGTTTTGACACTACGATACTTCGGTACTGTTGATGCTTTTGATACTTTTCAATTATTTATATTTACTTATAATACTTCCGTACTTGTCAAACTTTGATATTTGGATACTTTCTATAGGTACTATGATATTTTCAATACTTTCAATACTTCCTGATATTTGAGATACTTTGGTTCTTTTGGTAGTTTGTATTTTTGATACTGCAAAGCTTCGATATCTACTTTTGGTGGCGATAGCTTTGACATTTAAATATTTTTGACAATAAGATAATACGACAAATCGGTATTTCCGATACATTTCGATTCTTTTATATTTACGATACTTTCATACTTTCCATCCTATGATATTTTCCATACTTTGATACTTCTTTTATATTTTGAATATTTAGAAGTTTTCCATACTTTTGCTATACTTCACTTCCTTCGTTACTTAAGCCTTTCAATATTTCAATAGTTTCGATACTTCAACAGTTCCGATACTTTTAATGCTTTATATTTTCGACAATTTTGACAGTGAAATACATTCGATACTTTTGATACGTTGATATTTCTACTTTTATGTCGGAATCAGTAAAATATTATTTTGCAGTTATACTAAACTTTACTATGTACCTACCTCATCAAATTTCAACAACATTGAAGAGTGATTTCTTTAAATACTTATTATCTGCGGCAGGTCCAAAGTGTGCATTTTCGTAAAAACCCCAAAATAAAAACAAAGCACAATAACTGTAAAATGTGTCAGATAAAATAAAATAATTATACTTATTTAGGCGCAACTTATTGGTGATTATTCTGTTTCCAGGATATTGCTAGCTTGCTAGCTTGCTAGATTGAACCTTGTTTGTTTGAAATAAAACAAGGTAAAGATAAATGTATATAACTTCTTTAAAGAGCAAAGTCAAGAAAAACTTTGGTAACCATCACATTTATGGTTCCAGACAAAAAATGTCTAAATATAAACCAACACCTCTGGGGAGTTTAGAAATAAACCTTTAATGACGCCGCTGGAAGAAACATTTTGTCATCATCGTTTAGAGCGTCTAAAAACTTTCCCTCGATTAATCTTTCTTAAAAAGCGTTTAAAAATAATTAACTTGTTGGAAATTGCGAATTGCCAACTATTCAATCAACCGACTGACACCCCTTTTGACTTGCAAATTGCTTACCGCCTGCCATAACTATAATTCATTTCCGAGGCATCTAATAAAGCCCACAAAACTACCCTTACGCGCCCTTTACCATTCAACCGTGTAAGCCTCGTCAAAACGAGGGCAAGTGTCGAAAAGCTGAGCAAAGTCCGGAGGTCGAGTGACAGCATTTGACTTTCAGATGCGCCCCCGCAGCGAGGTAATCCTCTGGGGCGCGCACTCTCGCTTACTTGACGCTCCTAAAGCCCCCCCTGATATATGACGATCTGATTCATGATCTCCGCCGAGGTTGTAAGGAATCCGATCGGTTCGATCGACTCTCGATCCGCGTAACGAGTCGGCAGCGCACGGGGCAATTTGATTTTTAATTGTGTTTAAAGGGTGCCGAGAACCATTTCTTGCAAAATTGCATCACAGGTAATCAAGAAAACAATATCGCGGTACCTGCTGCGCTGTATAATGAGACAGGGCCGGGATTATGGGGATAACCCCGGACGGGATGGGGCGGGATTATCCCTATTCTGGATTCCGCCAGCATAACAACTCTGTATTAGCTTTCCCTGTTATTTATTGCCTTCATAATTAAATTGTTTAAGTGGTAGGCGCGTGTATAATTATTTTTTATTAATCGGCTTGGACATTTAAAATCCTCTAATCCTGAAGGCGAAATTAAACCCGCAGAGGCCTCTCGTTTGGTTTAAATAGCGATTGAATTATTTACTTTTTGCAAGAAAATGTTTGAGTAGGTGGGGCACGTATAAATAGTTCCGGATGGTTTGCTCGAATTTTTTGCAAGAATAGGCTCCTAATAATATTGTTTGATCATTGGTAAATCCATGTAGTCAAGTCAACAACCTTCTAAGAATAACCTGTGCAAACATTTTATTGTAAACTAACGTGAAGAGTTTTTGGATGTTTATTTGTAAATCTTAAGAAAAAGTGCTTTAGCATAAAAAGAAAACTTAAAATTCTCTTGTTAACCTCTACAAAATCTTAACAAACAATAAATTACCTTGGAGTACAAGAAAGATCTTTTTATCATACAGTATTACGCAATAAAATCAAAATTGTAAGAAACATAGTAATATTTGCAATTTAATTTAAAAAGATAGCTTAATGTTTATATTTCTGCATGAAATAGTTCTTCCATTATACGTTTCCAGGTTGTCATACGAACATCTTTGACAATCGTAAACCATGTAGTGGAACTTCTCTTTATTGTTCGAAGAGTTAGGTTAGCCTCCTGTCCGGCATACATGCAAAAGAGGGCTCACAGCACCTACTCTATTGTAGATAATTAACAGGTCATTGACCTATACACAGACGAAGAAGAAGAAGAAGACACTATAAATTGAAATGGTTGGGCTTAGATCTGAGGATGGTGCTGGCCGAGATTTAGAAATGTACCTATCTGCATACAATTTAATTTCAACACAGTTTTGAACTGCTATTTTAGCATTTTTCATTTAAAAACAAGATCTTACAACGCGCAATTAAAAATATTAGTGTCTACAGTATGTTATAAATGTTAGAAATTCTTTAACTGTCTAATATTTGCACTGTTGCGCCAAAAACTTCATTTTAATGTCTCCAACAACTTGGAATTAGCGCGGTTTAGATCTAGCAATAGTGCTCGGCCACCTTTAGAAATGTGTCTGATTTAGGTAAAGTAGGACCAAACTTTAGTATCGAATGTTTAAATCCCTACTACAATGCGATTACCAGTCAGCAGGTAGCATGTAATCTCTGAACTTTTTAAACTGTTCTAGTAAATATTGTTATTGTCCTGTTTGAGTAATTTTTAAAAATTGACCATTATTATGAGATCTCTAAACAGCAAAGTTGATATAACAAATTCACCAATTAAAAAAAAGATTTTTTAACAATACATAAGTAGGTAAAGAATCCTGTTGTTTAATGTTTAATTCAAAATTGAGTTTATTAACTGTTTAATATTTATACTGACGCCCAAAAATATTACTTTCAATCTGTTGGCACAGGTTGGAATTAGTAGGGTTTAGATCTGGAGCTGGTAATGGCCAAACCTTAGAATTGTGTTCGTTTACGTTGTGCTTTTGGAACATTTTTGAACCGCTGCATATAATAACCTTGGAATATAATATTTTAAATATAATAAACAAACCAAAAAAAAATAAGCAGGCCGTGGACGTCAAAACATATGTCTCATCATTTTGTAATATAATCTTGAGATTCCCTGTCTTTGAACAAGCGAAAATCATTCATAAGCTAATCTTGTTTACTGGTTCAAAAAGACGTGAAAATAGTCACACGAATACATAGCCATGGAGTTACGACACATGTTTGGATGTTCACATTCTGCTCCAGTTTGTTTTCGGTCGCTCTTTATCTCTTTAAATATTATACGTTAATTATATGATGTGACACACATGTTTTAAACATTTTAAACTGTCAAATGAAAATATAAGACCTTAAACAATTAATAATTAAATAGTGATGTTGTCTGTGGTTTAGTCAAAATATAGTGCAAATAGAAGTATTTCTTAAATATTTTACATGAAATATTGTTTTTAATGCTTATTTATTAGTAGAATCGGTTGGATTATGTCTAGCGACAGCGCTGACCAAACTCTAGAAACCTTTAAGATTTAAATTCAGAAAATGCATGAGTTGCTACACTGTAAACTTGAAATATATTATTTACAGTTTTTTAGTTAGTTTAAGTATGCGTAGGTACCTACATTTACAGTTCCGAATATTCGATTTTTGTATGGCCTTATTTATAAGTCGTGTGCCATTTTTCAATTTTCATAAGATCCTAACTTTTAAATTTTACAGAATTGAAAAATTTTATTTCGCGTTCTGTAAAATACTACAAATTTATTGTACTCAATAATTGTGTTCTTTAATGAGATGTTTTCAAAAGAAAAAGCAATTTTGTTGTACAATTGTTTAAGCAGAATTCCAAGTTTTTCCGTAAGTCTTCCATTTCAAAAAGTAAATTATTATAATATAATTGTGATTCTTGAGTAGTTACACGAAAGAAACGAAACTTATGCAACTCATTTTGGATTTTCCATAAAATCGTATTTCATCTCTTTTTTATATTTTCCTAAGTTTGCAAAAATTTAAAACCTGATTCTATACCCTTCCGAGACCAATATTTATGTCTGTTTAATTTACGGTATAACCTACCCCCTTTCTCATATGCATTTTGAAATTTTCGAGATCATACTATCATATTCAGTTTAAGTAAAATAAAAACAACATTTAGAAAAACATTCCAAATAAGACCATTTGTTTGCCTTGAAAGTAATCTATCCGAATGTAACTTAGTTTAAATTCAAAATAGTTTTCAGATATTCCATTAAAAATTATTGCAATTAAATTAAAACTTTAATGCCAAACAGAAAAGGGAGCAGCGACGTCTTCTGGCTGTAATTTTCAAAGACGTTTTGTTTGTTTTGGAATTGAGGTCTTGGGGAACAGGATACAGGGTTAAGAACAAGGAAGGAAGGAAGGAAGGAAGGATACGAAGCTCAGCATTTCCTACCGGTTGCCACAAAGTCACGTGCAGTTTCCCGACCAATCCCCATCTCCGTTCATTGGGAGAGGGGTTTAACTTCAACCCTTAAACTTTTTAAAATATAATAAGTTCGATTAATTATTCTAAACAGTTTCACTTTAACCCTAACAAATACTTCTCCTTTTCTTCCGGAACCATTAATTCGTATTTTGTTAAGAAGTTTGAATTGAAAATCTTAAAGTATAATAGAAACTAAGTTTCTCTTTCTGTAGGAAAGGGGTTGTTTTAGATGTGGAGGGGACGCTTGTGTGTCAGAAACGGGGCGCCGCGACGCCAGAAGTCGTTCAAACGTAATATTACCTTGTACTTGTCGAAGACTCTTCAAATCAGGCAGATTTTTCGCGAATTTTCTTATAAAATATTCTTTTGCGTTTGAACTTGGAAGTTTTGTTGTTTGCATTATCTGGGGTGCTATGAAATAATCGGTTATGTTAAGTGATTATTCGTAATTTGGGCAGCCGCCATGTGGAGGCTGCCCACTTGTTCACCAGAAGACTTGTTGTTAGCCCGGAGGATTGCAGTTCGAACTTATCCTGGTGCGATTCCACCCAGCAAGCTCCACCACTCCGGGGCTATGATATACAACGGTAGGAGATTCAGTTCCTTTTTGAAAAGAAAGATGACACTTTACTGGAGATACTTGATGATATAACAGTCAAATTAATTACTCTTAAGTTCTACCTCTCTATAATAACGAAATAAGAATTTTCAAACTTACAATGAAACGAGATTTATGGGATATTTTAAAATATCAGTATATATTATTCTATAAATTTCCAAACATATTTTGTAAAAAAAAATGATCTACTAGAGCTGGTTTACAAGAACTCAAATTATTTCAAATTTTCATATAAACAATCCTAAAGCTAGCGATAATATTCTATTATTTCTTTTCCTAATGCCTTTAAAGATGGTAGAGTTTAGAATATCATAAAAAACTTTTAAATCGAACAGTACTGAAGGTGTAGTCGAAAGCTTAAAGGTTTCCTAAACGAAAATTAGTATTCGGTTAGTTTTAAAACTATGATTGTACCGTAAGTTCTAAGGTTTACTTAGGGTTTGTCCAGTAATATTTTTTACCTTTGGTTGGACTTATTATTAAAATGTTAGAAGTCGGCTACTCGGCTCTGTGTTTTTACCAATTGTTTACATTTGAAATGGTGTTTAATGAAAGACATGTTTATTAAATTTTAAAACAACTATAGATAATTTGGATTACCATTTAGCATTTTTACAATTACATGTACCTATTACTCTGCGAAGGTAACGAAAAAACTCAAGCAAGCTTATCTCACATCTAAGCTCTTGTGAAGAAAATAAGGGTTCAAATCTGAATATAAAAAAGCAAACTGAAAACAAAGAGATGGTGTAAGTGACTAAGGCTACGTTTTACAGAAGAGATTTCATTTTCAAGGTAGCAGGCGCGTTTTGGTATGGGGAGGGGGCTTATTTCATAACCTTAGTGATAAGTATGTATACTTTTAAAAAGAACGCGTCAATTACGCCTATTGTGTAGGCAACCAACTATACAGACAACTCAAGCATGCTGTGACCACAGCAATCAAATTAATTGAATGTTAACAAATAAAATTAGTCTGTATTTAGTGTCTTATTGCGTTTTTTTTTTATACAACCATATACAGTAAAGACGAAAAAGTGGAAATTCTAATTTAGTATCAGAATGATAACAGCTTAAGAACTGTGATAGACTTATTTTCACTAAAATATCTAGAAAGACCTATTCCTTGTACCTATTCGAACCATACAAACTATTGTTAGAAAATTTAAATCAGAGAGATGCGTAATAAATTCCTATAAAATAAGAACTAAAAGTAATCACGTTTTAACCGAAAATATTAAATTAAATATTATATGCTACGTTGAAGAAAACCCCATAGTACCACAACACATTTTAATGTTTCTAAAACCTCGGTATTTATAACATTAAAAGAATTTAAATATAAATCGTACAAATTTTCTAATCACCAACAACTATTCGATGAAGACAAAGAAAAAAGAACAATCTTTTGTGAAACATTCTTAAATTTGCTGAATGAATATGAATACATTTTAAATAAGATAGTTTTTGGTGATGAAGCAACTTTCACAATAAATGGAGAAGTCAATTCACAAAATTTTCGGTATGTATTATAATTCCCCTTCTATCCACTATCCATTATCCTGCAAATCTTATTTCTTAGATATTGGTACCGCGCTAACCGCGATTTACAATACTTAACTCATAGTCAATACACTGGGAAAGTTAACGTATTGCTAGGAATAGTTGAAAATAAGCTTATCGGTCCATATTTTATTGATGGTAATCTCAATACAGCCAAATTTTTAGAGCTATTAAGGAACGACATCAGTCCGGCAATAGAAAACTTAAACATCGATGACCCATGGTTTCAGATGGATGGAGCCCCTCCGATTCCACGAATGCTTCTTTGCTTGGAGATACCTGAAATAAAAAGTTTATACAAATATTCCAATACAAAGTATTTATGAATTAAAAGATCGTATACGTACCGAATGCAATAGCTTGAATCCCAACTTTCTTGCGAATGCTGTGCGTGCTTTTCAACACCTTTTAGGTTATTGTTTAGAAGTAGAAGGTGGCCATTTCGAATAGCTGTTGTAACTGTTGTTTTTATTTTCGTTTCCGTTTTCTGTTATTGATATTTAATGTTTTACAATAATAATCGTCGTTCTTGTTCCACTCATTTTGATTTACCTATTTAATATAAACACTGCATCAAACATAAACTTCATACTAAAATAATTCACAACTACAGTGACGTTTGCTTCTGTTTTTTAGCTGTCTGTATAGTTGGTTGCCTACATAATAGGCCTAATTGATGCGTTCTTTTTAACAGTGTACATAGGCAATGTATACTAAAAAGAAAAATTCCCTGTATATGAATTTGAACATTGAACATACCGGAAAGGGGCGTTTTGGATTCAGGTTTGTGTGGCCTTTGGGCGCAAGTATTTTGGAACAAAGGAATGATGCGCTTAGAGATACCTATTTGGGCGAAAAGACATTTGAGTACTTAAAATACGCCAATCGTCTAATTTGATTAATAAATCTACAAAAACAAGTACCTAATAATATCAGTCTACCTTTATAGCGTCACTATGGGAGGGTAGCAAGTGCAACTGTAACTTTTGGAAGTGTGGGTAGTACCACGCTGCAGCCGCCTATTATTACCCCAAGGTACTTATTTTAGGCTGAGTTGACCCAGAGACCGAAATTCTCTTTTGTATTTAAGTATCTTTCTAGTATTTTATTCATCCGAACCTTGCGCTAGCCGTGCACTGATTCAAGTAATTGGTAATTATGTATTAAGTTATGAAGTCAAAATAATATTTCGGTGAAGGATAACTTTGCTAACTTGTATATAACGCAAACGCTAAAGTGTATACATAGGTACTTAAAACTTCGAAATAAAAAATATTGGTATCAGTTGCAATCTTCATATACATATTTCAGTAGGTAAAAATTATAATATATTGTGAAATTGTAAGAAATGCTGCTATTTAACCTTTTCCATTGTAACGATTAATTAATTTTAAGTTGGCTATTACACATTACTAATAAGTTATAAATTGTAAGACGTAAATACCTAATGTTTGCGTGTCTGCAATCGAATATTACTGCGTCCAAATGACGCCGCATCCAAGGGTTACTGTGCTCAAATGCCTCAGCGCCTAAATGTCAGTGAATGTCTCTGGGGCCAATTCCCAATGTGGCTAAATGTTTCTTTATCTAAGTATCCTTGTGTTCAAACCCGACTGTGCATAATATTTCTCATCCAAACAGTAGCGTTCTAATTAAGGACTTTAATTGTAATCAATTAATAAACATAATTCCTGCAATACGAAGAAAATTATGAGAAAAACAAGAATGGACGGTCCAACTCGTTTGGGTAGTAACGTTTCCAATTTTGAATGACTTTTCTTCGCAGCAATGTAATTTATACTCATGCATAAGTATTCATTTTTGTCCTACACTGTATGTTTTGTTAATTTTCTAATGCAGACAAATGTTGAAAAGCATAATTTTTTAAATATCTGCCTACAACTTGGATTAAACTATAAAACAATCCAAAGCGGTAAAAAGGATGTTATATGAAAAAGCCTTTTTTAAATTAATGACTGAAATAAGAAGCTCTCAAATTGTTCATTCCCATCCTACATACCTAGTATACAATATTCATGATATAATTTAACATTTGAGGTTATAATATTGAAATTTCTTATTAAATTTTGGTGGGTAAGTTGTAAACTTAATTTGCGTCTGCGTGTACGTCATCAGTTATTTGGTGACGTCACACCTTACTACGTTTATACAGCGGAAAATGAAAGTATGCAACCAAAAATCTTAAACTGTATGTCACATAACACGCAAAACACGAATTCGTTTTCAGAGCGACATGTGAACATAAAAAAAACAGGGCGCGAACGGGAAGGAAATAAAATCCCTAGTTTTTATGTAGTTTCATATTTTACACAGAAACCGTCAAATATTCAAAATCAAAATCATCCGTATTTAACATAAAAACAATTTTTTAGTTTTTTAGAATTGGCACTATCAATACCAAATAACGAATAATTGATGACGTGCACGCAAACTAAGAGTAACTTGACTATAGTTATTAAGTAATTGGTTGATGTAAGTACTATCATAACAATCAGAAACCATCGAAGGTGTTAAACTGTGGATGTAATAAATACATTTTTTCTGTTTGCCATGCAGCATTACCATTCCATGACTTCGCAATTCAAAAAAGCTTAGGTAATGAAAAGGTATAGGTATGTTAGGTAATAAGTACAATTTTTATGAAAAATACTGTTTTGAAATACATTTTCTTTAAACAGTTATTAAAAGTTGAAATAGTTAGTACATCCAAATACATATTTCGGCAACTAAGTTGCCATCTTCAGTAGGAACCTGGACTAACTAACTTGGCCGAGGAATGCCTTCTCGAGATAAGTTTTTCACCAAGTTAACAATGGAAGTCCAATGATGCCGTAATACGTATTTAGGTGTTCTAAATAGCGCGGTGGAATCGGGATTCCCAAAGTTTTGTATACCTACTTGAACCACCGTCTTCAGTCACTCAATAAAGGAAATATAAAACTACAAGATCAGCAGAACCGTATCAGTTTAATTATTTATAGATACCATTTCCTCTGCACAGTTATTTCGAATTCGGCTTGGCTTATTTTTTTATTTTTCAATTTTTAAATATTAGGTATTGATTTTCGAAAGAAAGTTTGGCATATACAAAAATAGCAGCCATCACGAGTTTGAAAAGAAATAGTTAGATTGTTTTATTTGTTAAACTAACAAATGCATCTGTTGTTTTGATATAAATAAGTTTCAAATAATAGAGGCTACTTATCAGTTTTAATTATAATATTTTGCAAAGCGTTAATACAATATATAAATTAATCACGTTCAACTTTCCTTTCAACTTTTAGAAATGATATTTATTATAAATTTACTGTAGGTACCTACAACCAATAATCCGGAGTCAGAATAAACAAAGAACATGATTAAACTGATTTTTACAGGACTATAGTTCAGGGTGACAGTTGTTATGTATATCCAACAAAAAAAAAGAAGAATAGTCACAAATATTCATCCTTAAATGTCAGCCCACTAATGTAAACAAAATATTGTTGTCTTACAGCTTTAACTTAGGGGCCTCAACATCCACACGCTATTAAATCAAACTTCCATAGCACATTTTTTGGCAATCTTTACCACATGATGGGTGTTCCCGAAAGTCTCTTTCGAGAATTTGTCCAAACCGCAATTTATTATCGACCGCAATCTCGCAATTTACCGAGGTTTTTGGCCAATTGGTGGTCTTGCTAGAGAATGTATGGTCCTTAGATGTCAATCTGGATAGGTACTTGGCAGGTAAAAAGATGGCCGTTTCTTTCAGATCCGTACCAATTACTAAATGCTGCTTCGAGTCGATTGGTCGCGCAGGGCTCCGGACAGATCCAACTGTGGCAATTCCTGCTAGAGCTGCTCGGGGATTCGGCGAATTCTGCTTGCATAACGTGGGAAGGCACCAATGGAGAATTCAAACTGACTGATCCTGATGAAGTCGCCAGGCGTTGGGGAGAACGCAAATCTAAACCTAATATGAACTACGATAAGCTCAGTAGGGCGTTGAGGTAAGGGTTGATATTTTCATCTTCAAAATTCTGACAATTTTTCAGTTTTGCTATGATAAATATGCAATAGCTTGTGTTTAAGTTTATGGCAATTTTTGTGTATGATCTGTTTATAATCACAAAGAAAACTGCGAAACAACAGAAGGAAGACACAAACACAGTCAAAACTACATAAGACGTTTGTTTGCCATAACATATCTTAACTTTTATACAAAGTGTTCCAAAAGTAACTGCTATACGAGGTACTTTATTTTATAAAAATCGCATTTCAGCTGTAAATTAGAAATTTGAAATTCAGTTAAACCCAAATTTTAATTTAAAATTTGACTCCATTAACGAAATTCAAATCCAAAATAAATTACATACTTAATCAAACAAAATATAGAAATGAATTTTTAAGTTAAAAATTAGGTAATTATTTTTATTTATGTGGTCCTTTGTCCTTTTAAACCTTCGTAGAAATAGAAATCAATTTTGCTTCGAGAATTACTACTTAACTTAAAAAATTAAATTACCAAAGATGGGCATTCTATAGGTATTTGTAAGTTACATAGTCTATTATTAATATTTTTAATGTACGTCCGTTTGATGATTTTTCTAAAGAATGCGATGTTTTAAACAAAGTAAAATATACCTACTTATTATTCTACCCATTAAACTGCTTATTCAAATTTAGTTTTTATTGGTAACATGGTGGTTTCCTTGTACCTATAAGGCTCTATACTGTCACGTTTTATAGATAAATGTAGTTTCCTAAAGAAAGCGCCCCTTGAGCCCCATTTCATCCAATGCCCCTTCTTCTTTGTTTTGAAAAATAGGGAAATTATATTTGGCTGGATTGAAATTGGTACCACCGAAAATGTGCCGACCGACCAAAACAAAAACATTAGAGTAGGGCGTAGTAGACATTTTAAAGTTGGCATTACTGTTTGTCGCCATACCGCTAGTAGATTTTTCAAGATCGTATTGCACTATATTTATTTATTACAGATATCATATCTACAGATAAAATATTCAAAACAGAGGTTTTTGTATTTTTTGTCACCGAAGAGAACTAAAAATGCTTTAATTTAATGACTTAGTAGCTGTTGGTATTGTAGCGTTACGGACTCTTGTGTTGTGTTTTTAGCTTTTATTTATCGTGAATGTTCGTGATCGTCTTAGGTTCGGATCTAGAGTAGTTGAGCTAAATACGTGAAATAAAACACCAGAGAGGTTTAATACTTTTATTGTCATCAATATTAAACTGCAGATAGTGCAATTTAGCTACCTCCGGTATTCATCTGTTCAGGCTAGGAAACTGCAGGAAACCTTAGCCGAGGTAGTGTGACGTGATCTCAAGTACGCAGATATCTAGATGGGACGCATGGAACCCAATTTCTTTTAACCAACAACGAAAAGAGCGCGGAATAGTTACAGGGTGGTGAATGTATACCTGCAGCTGCTGCCGAGTTTCCTCCAGCGCAATATACCTACAGGGTGGTGAATGTATACCTGCAGCTGCTGCCGAGTTTCCTCCAGCGCAATATAC
>JABXWE010027500.1:0-15328 GCA_014611495.1 Limonius californicus | reverse complement strand
CATGATAAGTATTTATCCTAATGATGCGTTTAAGTTTCATGTTAAATGCATTTTTAATGATTTCATTAAAAAATGCGCCAGTAACTGATTATCGATTTTAGAAAAGAACTTACCTTAAGTACTTAATTAGGAGATAAGTTGTTAACATAGTCATTAAAATCAAATACTTAATAATAATTTTTGGAAACTATGCCAAAAATGTAGCTAAACTTTAAGAAATAATTATTTTCTTACGTGATGCAGAACTTTTTCACACCACTGTTGGTTTAGATAACTAGTAGGGAGGCCACGTTTGGTCTACTATTGCTTCCTAGTACGCTTTGCCAGTACGCTATTGTCATATGTACTGCTTATACTGTCGTAGTGCAGAGGTCGACTATCTTTTCGAGGAATCGAGTCACTTGAGTAACCAATAAATGGTGACGTTATGGCACACCTCTAAGATAAGGGTTTCTATAAGATTAGCTATGAAATCAATGACGCTATAGTAACCTTTAAATCTGGAAGGGATATACTTTTTGATTTAAGAAATCTTGAATCCGCTCCTGTGGACAAGGCATTGTAGTCGGGGTGGCGAGGCTCCAGGTATGTACCCTCCATTCAGTGTGCCAGTTGGCGTGGTGGCAGTGATTACTCTTCCGGTGAGTACCTGCGAGCTATTGGGGTTGTTATAGGTTCTAGTCTACCACGTCACAACTCTCTATATTATATAAACAGTTTTGCGATTAGTGAAACCAATAGAAGGCACCAATCGCAATGTGACAGCCTATACGCTGCAATTTCTTTTATTTTTTGTTCATGTTAGTAAATTGCTTTCCAGTTAGTTTTAATTTGTTGTAATGTTACTCAACTTCATATTGCTTAGTTTAAATAAGTCAATGTTAAAAAGAAGAACTATAATAAGTAAAATTTCTTGTTTTATTTAGAGAGAAATGGGGAGGAAAGGTGGTATAAGAAAATATACCACCTTCCATGTAGTGTAACAATTCTTCAACCTCCTGGCCTAAGGGTTAAGGTTTCATCGATAGTAATAATACTAAAAGTAAGAGTAAAAATAAAAAAAAGTGAAATTGACCGCCGCAACGCGACGATAATAGTTATTTATGGAACAAGACCGTGAACTAGGACTTTTTTTATGAGAATGAATATTATTTGGCGAGGCGCAGCCGAGCCAAATAATCATTCGAATAAAAAAAAGATAGTTCACGGCCATGTGGCATACAAAATTTTGTGTGCAACTGTGAAAAATTACCAACATTAAAGATAAATAACGTTCGAATTATCTAATAAAAGCTAATTTCATTCAAGATCATGACCCGTAAAAAAAAGTCTTTGTCGGCCGGTAAAAAAAAGTCTTTTTTTTACGTTATCAAGACTTTATTTACGTTGTCAAGACTTTATTTTACTATAAACAAATATGCTATTTCACGACTCAAAATCAAGAAAAAAAAGTGACGTTTTTTTGACAGTTGCACACAAAACATTTTTACGAAACATTACGTAAGCCGCATGAAATAGGTTTTTTGACGAAACTGCGCGGGTCGCATGAAAAGTCCTATAGGGTCTCATGCGGCCCGCGTGCCGCTGGTTGCCGACGCCTGTCGTAGAGGATAATTTAGAGTAGCAGAAAACTATCACTTTTACTATCGTGATAGATACATATATACATTGACTAAACAGGGATGAGAGCCGCATGTTTTATATATTAATTCAGTTTTTTGCTAATTAGGTGTTTATCGATTGCTACAGTAGAGTAGAGTTTCGTTAGATGCCTCGTAGCACAGTGTTAAGATCGTCAGCTTTTCATCTAGATGGGCTCGGGTTCAAATTCTGGTGAGGAAAGGTTTTTTTTTAATAAAAGAATTATGGGTCGCTGCTTGGTCTATAACATAAACCGTTACCATTAACGACTCTATCAGTAGTCTACTGCGAACAATAACGAGACACCTATACTATGTATTCCCTATACAAGGCGCCCCTCTGTGGAAAACAACGGGAACCTACCACGGAAAACACATTCGCTAGTACAAAAGATACGCGAACATGCACTTTCCAGTGCATTTTGTTGGTAATTTAAGTATGCCACTATGAGAAGAAGAGTGTGAACTCTGTGGGTGGACTCTGGTTTGGGACGTTTCTTGATTTTGTTTACTAGGTAGGTTTCCTTAATTAAGGGATGTGTGTTAGACCATCTAGCTAATCTAATGTCAAACTCTACTCGTCGTTTCTTGTGTAGGTTATCGTTGAGTGAGGAGTACCCCATTTCCCGAATCCCACTTCTTTGTCCAAATAGCTCACAGGGTATGTGAGTGTGGGTAACAAGTAGTTGTAAGAACCTGATTATTGCGCATCCTGGATGGTGTGGCAGTTAGGTGTTTCGTAGACTTCAATCCTGTTCTTAAACCGGTAATCCCATCCCCGTGCCAAGCATAATGTCTGCTTTATGCAATGATTAATATCTAAATTCTGATAAATGCTTCCAAAATTTGAAACGATGTGAATAATGTTGATTGATTGTACAACTACAATTAGAGCTGATAAATGTGTCTACAGTGTTAGGAAGCCGCTCTAGAGGTGTGTAGCAAACACTGAGCCTCATGCTTAAGAAACAACCTAGAAGCGGCCCTAGCCCTAGAGCATAATTGAGTTTTAAAATGGCATCTTAAAGGAATTCCGTGTCTGTGTCAGACCGGGATAGCTCCTATTATAAAACTCTACTTTGTAACTTGCCGCAATTAATTTAACATTATGTAAAGCCTGCGAACCACATCTAAATTCTGCCGTATATATGTTGAATAAGTATCATTATTGTTTTTTATTAATGTCTACGATTAGAGATTCTAAAGGTCCTTAACGAGATAGAAGTGAAAGGACACTTAAAAGGACCCGTTCGTGATGGTGAAAACAGAAATAGCTCTGATAGTAACGTAAGCCGTTCCAGAGGTACAAACAAAATTTACAACAAACACTGCGCCTCGTGCTAAGGGAACAGTCAAGAGTTACCCTAGCGGAATACCATAATTGAGTGTTAGCATCCTGATAGGAATAGCTCTATTGTAAAGCTTTGCTTCGTACCTTGTCGTATATAATTTAACATTAAGTAAAAGTAACTGCAAGCGTCTGAATCACATCTAAATTGTGCCATGTATATGTCGAGAAGAAGTTAGGTTATTTGAGTGATGTCGTTTGATTGGACAATTACGAAAAGTACAGGCTCACAAAGGGACAAGACGCTGTTCCTGGGTGAGAGACAAGAATAGTTTAATTGTTAGAAGGGCATCTTAAAGGTCCTGTTCCTGGTGGTGAAAACAGGAATAGGTCCAAAGGTAACGTAAGCCGTTCCGTCTACAGCAAACACTGCGCGTTGTGCTAAGGGAACAGCTAAGAGCGCGGTTTTAGAAAGACGCCTTATATGGACCTGTTCTTGCGTTTAAGACATTAATTTAATTCTAAAGTTCAACTCCACAGTTTGCTGTTATTAATTTAACAGTATCATATAAACACCAACATTCGCAAAAATAATTAAATAGTCTCTTAAGATACGTACAATAGACTACTTCGACTGATTCTTCTTAGAGTGCCTTATTTCTTACGAGACAATTGTCTCTCCTATGCCTGTGTTGCGCGTTTAAAGTGCCACAAACTAGAGGACCTACTGCTTAACGTGTGCTTCGAACTACTGGAAGGTAGAACGACCGTTAACAATCCGATGCTCCGGTGCTGGGAATTGAACCTAGCACCTTCAGCGTAGAAGTCTACCCTTCTACTTCTAACCCACACTCGTCCCACTACTACTTCGACGGAGACATTTAAATTCGTTGTATCTTTGTATACTAGCTGCATTTTTAGGGTGTTCAGTGACACTTAATTTTATGGAATTTTTTTAGAAATACTCCTTCTTTGTTAATACTAAACATATAAATCATCATAGATCATCATCATCATAGATCAATAACCCCCTTTATGGGGGAGGCCCTTGCCCAACAATGGGGCGGGCTAATAAAGAATAAAGAAACATATAAAAGTGTATGTGAACAGTTGTCACATATATTATACAGGGTGTCAATTTGGAAAACTTACAATGTGTTATATCTCTGGAAGTAAAGAGATATTGAATATTTCCGAAAAACATTTCTACGATAGGGACGGAAAGTAATCATGACTCATGAGGTAATCTTCACCATTCAGCCCTTTAGGCTCTAGCCACCCCAAAAATATTTCAAAACCTCTTTTACCCCTAGAAATACAACACATTGTATATGCATTCAATGAACAGTTTATTTTCTCTTAATCCTGATAAACTTTATCAAAAAAATGTTTTTACAATTTTATTATGAAATCGTCCGGTACTTGTTATTTTAATGAGACTTTAACAACTGCTACCTACTTTCTTTATTTTTTGGAATATTACATGCATTTTACTCGTTGCACTGACTAAGTAATAAATAATTGTATTCTCGCAAATTTGGTTCTTGTGCAAGAAAATTTAAAATGCTGTATACGTGTGCTTGTGAGAGTAAAAGTTATAATTTGCTGTACCTTAAGTCTTTTGCCTTCGATGACTGTGGTGGTGAGTCGGTTCAAATTTTCATTGTAGACCAAGGAAATTAGGATCTCCCCTAGATCAGATTTGATTTCTTGTATTTCCTGAAACAAAAACACTATTAGGATTTTTAGATACATATGAGCCATTTCCAGCTATATTGTAAAAACGTAGATCTCAACTACTCTACTTATTTACTTCGATATTTGAAGTTCAATCACACTCTTGAACCCATTAAGCAGTCTCAGTATATCTGAAACAGCTTTTTAGGTTCAGTAGAAACCTAAATTACCTTTTTTTATCTTAAATAGAAGGCGCTGTATAACTGTGTCAAAAGGTTAACTCTGGGATTACACCGCGTTTTCGCTTGGGGGTGATGCCCAACATAATCAGGTGAGCTGATCGTGTCGCTTAACTAGCTGGATGATGATTTGTCCCAATTGTTTCAGACAAATATGTTGCAGAGCCGCATGGGCCTGAACAAAACCTGTCTGGATTTTGTATACCTTGAGACGGACAAGGATTTGTGCTTAGTACATGCTGATTGGAAAGAAATATACAAGTGTTAAAACAGAGGCATTAGGATATCCACAAATAAGAGAAGACTACGAACGGAAGATTAATAATACACTTAACACAAGATAAATCGAACAACAACAATTAAGAACGCCCTGGAACCTAAATGAAAGATGGAATACATTCAAAGAGACCATAATTCGAACCGCAGAAGAGATATAAGGAAAAAAGTAATAAACTATAGTGCGCATAAGAAAAGAACAAGATCAAGCTGAAGAAAGAAGCGTGGAACAGATTTAAAAGGACCAATACGTAAGCAGAATGAGCAAACTACATACAGAAACGTAATGAAGCTAAGGAGACAGTAAAACAAGCAAAACAGGCATCCTGGGAGGAGTTTGGAAGAAAGATAGAAGAAAACTACATAGAGAACCAAAAGCAATTCTGGAATGTCATCAAAAGACGAAAAGGCAACTGAGTAAAATCGATAAGAAACATCATGAACCAAAGAGGGGAATTAAAAACAACGCCAAATGGAGTCCTAAAATCCAGGCGAGACTACTACCAAAACAAATTTGAAACCGAAAAAGAAAGTGAAGAACAAGAAGAAGAAACCCCAGTAGCAGAAAAAACAGAAAACGGAAATGAGGAAGAAGAAAACAGCATAACAGAGGAAGAGATTCAGATAGCCTTAAAACATACATGAAATGGCAAAGCCTCAGGAGAAGACAGTATCGCCCCAGAACTACTCAAGAAAGGAGGAGAAAGAATAGTCAAATGGCTGAAAGATATCTTCCAACAAACATGGGAAACAGAACATATAGCGACTGATTGGGAAAGAAATATAATAGTGCCCATGTATAAGAAGGGAGAAACAACAAACTGTGAAAATTACAGGGCAATATCCTATCTCCAGTAGCGCTAAAAATCTACTCGAAAATAATAGAACAAAGGTTATGAAATGTAATTGAAGATAAGCTAGAAGAGGAACAAGCGGCTTCCGCCCAGGGCAACAAACACAAGATCATATATACCCGATTAGACAGATAACAGAGAAGATGCTGGACAAGAACAGGGAGATATACCTAGCATTCCTAGATCTTAAGGCGGTGTTCGATCAAGTACCAAGAGAGCACATATGGAGGGCACTGAAAGAACTACAAACAAACTCAAAGCTTAAGAGTGATCAAAAGTATAAACAAAAAAGTGGTGGGAGTAGTAAGGATAAACGGACAAAAATCATAAAAGTTTAATATAGATAGAGGGGTTAAACAAGGTGACAGTTTGAGCCTACTGCTGTTGTGGTTTACACGAACAGCATAATTCAAAAATGTAAAGAAGAAATTAGGAGGAGAACAAGACTACGGTACCATAACCTAAATCCCATAATGACTCCAGACCTAATATACGTAGATGATATACTAATAATGGCAGGAAATCCAAGACAACTGCAAGAAAATATTAACATATGGAAAAACAACCTGGAACACAAAAGTATGAAGATAAACAGGAAAAAGCAAAATATTGCACATCACGAGAGAGAAAAGAGAGGCAAGAGTACCCAGTACATTAGAAGAAAAACAAATGGCGTATGCGGAAAAGTACGAGTCCACTTAGGAGTGATAGTGAACAAGGATGGAAGAATAGAGGAAGAAATTAAGAACAGAATAAGCAAAGCAAATAGGATATATTACCAAATAAACAAAACAGTGATTGGCAAAGAAGAACTAAGCACAAAAGTAAAAATGCACTTGTATAAAACAATATTCCTTTCCACACTACTCTATGGATCAGAATCATGGAGACTGCTGGATAAACACCAATCCTAAATAACAGCAACGGAAATAAAATACCTGCGCAGGCAAGAAGGGATAGAATAAGAAATATAAGCATACTAGACGATTTAGACCAACAATCAGCAAACAGTGAAATAGAAATGAATCAACTGAAGTGGTACGGACGTCTCATGCGCATGAATAACACAAGATACCCAAAGAAAATCTATCAAATGAAAGTAGAAGGAAGAAGAACCAGAGGTAGACCCCGAGCCCAATGGGAAGACAACATCAAGGACGCGGCAAGGAACAGAAACAAAAACATCGAGGAAGTCAGGAGAATGGCGAGAGACCGCAACATCTATAGGAGATGGATAGAGGACCCAACGCCTTAGAGCATAAATGGTAAACAGAGAGAGAAGAACAAGAAGGCATACTGATTCATGTTGATCTTTTAGTACATATAATCAGTGCTCTAATCAGTCTGAAGATGGGAGCTGCAATGTGTTGCGAAACTTTAGTTTGTATGGATTCCTTAAAATTAAACAGGCGTATACAGATTACGGTTACTTATAATGGCAACCAAGATACAATACATCAAGGACAAATCCTTGTCCTCCCCAAGATACACATGATCTAAGTAGGCCTTGGCTTAGCATTTATCCGTGTCATGGCACAAAAAGATGAAGAAGGTATTCTTGTCCTGGCAAACAAAATACACTGAGAACAATTCCTTGTTTGTCACAAGGTACGTAAAATCTAGAAAAATCCTATCCAAGGGCTCTACCATAAGTGAACCACATGTGAATGTATTATATATAGTAAAATTCAAAATCTGCAAATGAATGTATTCAAGATATGCTAATTAATGTCACTTCCTGTTACTCCGGAAGTGCTACTTTAATATGTTCTTCGGTATGATTATAATAATCAATAAATAACTAAAGTGTCACAGGTTGAAGTATAGCAGAAACCATTTATATCTGGTATAACCCAAAATTTTCCTGCGAAAATGATTTCCTTAATCTATACTGAGCAGACGGTTTCGATAAACTTTGATGATTTTTTATAAGGTAAATGAAAATTCTTTACCAACGAGATTCGTATATTCCGAAGTTTTCCTAAAAATCGCCTCATGTGCCAATATAATAATTGCAGTACATGTTAAAAAAGAATTTAAAAAACAATGCAATACAAATCGACAAGTACAGTTCTCCTTAAAAAACACAAGATATGACAGCGTTACGGCAAAGTTAACAAGAATAAATATTTATAAATGCAAATACCAAATGTATGGCAGCATCATAAGTGTTGCAAAAAAATTATGGAAACTGCCTCTAACCTGCTTAAATACAATCGACATCCAGACCTATATCGCTAAAAATACGAGTGGTATTTTTTAAATAAGGTCCGTTTGTGAATGAGAGTGAGAATGACGCGCGATCGCTGCAGTGCGCTTGCGCGTCTCCTCCCAGCATGCTTTGCGCGCGTTTAAACGCCATTTGCAGCCGTATCGTCTGTGTGCTGAGCTGTAGAAGTTTATAATGTTTAAGATAATTGAGTCGCCCGCCGACTGTGAGATACGATCTGTAATTATATTTTTGAGTGCAAGAAACTTGGCAGCAGCGGAACTTCACCGTGAGATTTGTGAAGTTTACGGTGATACTGCTATGAGTGTCAGTAAAGTTCGAAAGTGGGCGAGAATGTTCAAGGACGGGCGGGTTAATGTGCATGATGCGCCACGCCCTGGCCGACCTTCTCTGATTTCTGAAGATTTGGTTTGTGATGTGTACAACAAAATTCGAGAGGACCGACGATTTACGATTTCAAAGTTATCAATTAAATTTCCACAGGTTTCAAGGTCAATTTTGTATCCCACTGTTTCGGAGAAACTGAATTATCGAAAATTGGGTTCTCGGTGGGTTCCAAGACTGCTTCCTGACGATTACAACACAAAAAGATTGGTCTGTGCTTTATCGTTTTTGACTCGATACAATCAGGAGGGAGATGAATTGTTGGACCACATTGTTACAGGAGATGAGACTCGGATGTCTCACATAACTCCTGAGTCCAAGCAACAGTCAATGGAATGGCGACACACATCGTCGCCAACCAGAGTGAAAGCCAAACAGACAATTTCAGCTCGAAAGATCATGGCAACTGCACTTTAGGACAGGAAAGGAATTTTGTTAGTGGATTTTACGCCGGGAGGCACAACAATCAATTCTGATGCGTATTGTGTGACCTTAAGAAAGCTCCGGTGTGCCATACAAAATAAGCGGCGTGGCCTACTGTCTTCCGGTGTGATGTTGCTCCATGACAATGCAAGGCCACATGTTTCTGCACAAACACAAGGTTTAATCAGGACTTTTGGATGGGAACAACTGGATGATCCATCTTACAGTCCAGACGTTGCAGCCAGTGATTTTCACTTGTTTTGGTACTTAAAGGAGTTCCTTGGTGGTCAACCGTTCAACGACGACGAAGAAGTGAAAACTTCAGCCACGGATTGGGCTTCTTCACAGGGGCCAGATTTCTTTGACGTCGGAATTCAAAAACTTGTTGAGTGGTATGACAAACGTTTGAACAAAAATGGATATTATGTAGAAAAGTAGATAAAAGTATGTAGAATATGGAAAAAAATATTTTTTAATGATATTTACAGTATTTTTGTTCTTATTAAAAAACGGACCTTATTTAAAAAGTATCACTCATACATTTGAGCGTGTCTTCCAATTTAGACAGGAGTTTATTTTAAGAATGGTATTGCAATGCGATGAAAGCTATACTACTTTTCGATGTAGTCCGACTGCTCTGGAAGCTACCTAATGCCTTCCTGGAAGAAGCTTTTGGGTTGGATGCAGTGGCGGCAGATGAAAATTTTAAGTACGGGTGCTGTTTAATATAGAATCAATTTATTAGCAAACTTGCCGCTCGTGCCGGACGCGTATGCAACCACTTTGGATGTGTCAAAGTGTAATAATTACTTATTAAGCAGTGTCAGTGTTGCGTTCACTTGTCGGCAACGAATATTGGAGGATCTAGCCGAGACTTACCGAATATGGCTACTAATCTAGACTCTAGAGCATTTAGTACTTTATTTATGTGCGACAGCAATCTACACCATGTAATATTGTATCTACATAATGCTTGTAAGTACTGCTATTATTTTTAAACAGAAACATTTTTTTTTGTTTATGCACGAACCGCCACTGGTTGGATGCGTATCCACTCTTGAACAGCTTCAACAATGTAGTTATTTGACTGATATCTTTACCAGCTAATCATTATTTTGTGGGCCAAACAAATAAAATTCGACGGGAGTAAGATCAGGACTGTATGCGGAAGAGGACCCCATTGAAGTTCTTTATAGTTTCAATCATTCTTGCAGCGGTATCAGGGCGAGCATTGTCTTAGAGAAAGCAAATAGAACTTTGTCTTCCCTTCGGTTCCGTTCATGATTGCCTGCTTAATTTTACTGCGCAAAAGTATCGAATAACTGCATTAATTCCACGACGATCTATAAGAAAATCAACAAACAGAACCTTTTGAAAATCTCAAAACAAAGTTTCCTTCGCATTTCCAGCTGACAACAGAGTTTTTGCTTTCTTTGGCTTTGGTTGTGGTGTGGCAGCACTACCTGCACGTGTTGCTTCAAAAGTAAAAGACTGTACCAAGGATTTATCAGTTGTTACAATTAAGTCCTCACTCTCTTTCACGTCGTTGCAGAAAAGAAGACGTAATTTGCAAACGATTCAACATGTGTTTGTCAGTGAGCAGGCGCGGAATTCACTTGGCACTCACGTTGTTATACTTGTTATGATGTCTTCAACACTTCCAACACTAATTTCTAAATTTGTAGAAAATTGACAAACTTTCTGTCTTACTGAGGAAGATAATTAGCTTTTTCTTTATTTTCACAACTTATTAAGTAATTAAGTTGTAACTCGTTGTACACGAGTTCTCCCATCTCTAAAAGATTTCGACCACTCAAACATCTGACTTTTAGAAAGACATTAGTCGCCGTATTGTACTCGCAGTTTGTAAGAATATAAATATATTTGATTACTATGCGCTGTTCCACGCTACAATCAACAGAACTTTCGGACATCGTAATTATAACTGTTAAAATAATATTATAACGAGGCAATTACCATTGATATGTTAACAAGAGTCACGGCCAACCTTACATTAATTTAACATTTGGAATTGTCTTGAGATGGTATTTTAAATTTAAACATTCTTACTTAAATTTGAACGCTCATATATTAGGAATTGTTAGGTGTAGAAATTTATTTTGGTATAAACTGTATATATTTTGGTGATTCAAATAAAGAAAGGTAAACTGTTCCTTTAAAGTGTAATAATATCTGAGTATAATCAACATTTGCCATGTGTGCGTAACTAATTGAGATTTTAGGGTCGCATTCTTGACCTCACGAGGGTGGAAATACGGAGCAGACGTTTTTGTAAGGGGGCGGACGAAAGAAAGCCCGTGTAGAGATGATTTTGACCTCTTGTTGGGGTTGCATGTGTTATGCATGTAGCTAGCTAATTATTATAGTGCACTAGTGATTGAATATTCTGGTATGTAGCTACAATTAGATAAAGTGTGATTGCTGATCAGTATTGCTCGTTATATGAGTGTGGTTGTGATTGAGAGCTCTCAGAGTTTGGGCAGTTGATATTGAAAGCTTGTACAAGTGTGGCTAGCCACGGGGTTTTAAGGAATTGCAAACGGGGGGCTTAGGGCTCCAGAATCCTGTGTTACATGTTTCATGTTAGGCAGTTCGCACGGTTGTCACAGAGACATAGGTGGATGGTATTCCTCCCATATTGGCACCTTAAGGAGCAAGAATTTCAAATTGGGGCCATAGGTCCCAAAATCCTGTGACGTATACGTTCTAGGTAATTCATCGTGTGTCACAGAGACATAGGTGGATGGTATTCCTCCCCTATTGACTCTTTCGAGAGTGCGCCAGTGCCACTGGATTTCAGGTGTTCGAGTGGTATTAAAACAGAAGTAATTGTCAAATGGTCAAAGATATGGAAGTTAACAATCACCTGAGCAGTCCAATAAAAGAGTTAATTATTCCATCCAAGCGTTACCAGTAACCTGCCCGTGCAACGGAGTGAAGAAGGGTGGGGCCCCCGGTGAGTTATACTACAGTACTTAATAACAGCAAGAGATTGATGAGTCCTTTTCTTTTTCATGTTTCCATATGTGGTGTTGCTCATTTGCGACCCTCGTCTGTCAATGGTCCAAGCACGACTCAATTCCAACACTCTAACCTTACGATAAGTATACAAGAAATATGTAAAGCTTGGTTTGTTTGAAATAAACTTATTTGCGAGTTGAATAAAAACGTTCAACAAAAAACGCTCCTAACAGTATGTTCATTGTACAGTTCAATAAGATACAAATTACAGACAATAAAAGTTTTGAAAAGAGAACGCGTGTCTGTACTTGGCCATATAGTTAGTACCGTTTACTGCAATTATTTAATACTCTAAAACTGCAGGGATTATGATACACTTATAATTTTGTTGAAGTCATTAATAGCAGAATTCGGCATTTGAATTGCCTAATAAACTTTGATATACTGTGTACAATTTATTTCAAGATTTTAGAGAAATAATGTAAGTTTTCAAATTTTAACTACAAAAAGGAAACTTTTTTATGTTTCTAGAGAAATGTTTCATTAAAGACTTTGACTAAACGATATTTAGAACACCTAAATACGTATATCAGTAACTAAGTTGCCATCTTCAGTAGCAAGTGATGAACTCAGACTATCTAAAGTATTATTGGCTGAGTAATACTTCTGAAGATTAGTTCTTCACGTGGACTTTCAGTTATTAATTAACTTATTTAACTATGTAATTCGTACGCTCTTACATAATTTTCAATACAAAAAAAAAATTTTTTCATGAAAATGTGGTCGAATTGCAGTTGAGGTTCCAGTGAATTATCCCATTTAGCAGAAAGTTGTTTATTAACTAAATGTTTTTATAAAGGTAATCCATCCGATACCTAGTGGGTTCTTTAAATCAATATACATATAATTTTTGCAATAGGAAATGTGAATAATTTCACAACGATTATAACAAACATTGAAATCTATAATATTAAATTAAAAACTTAACACTAAACCATTTTATTTTGCTGGTACTTAAGCTGATTAAGTACTTAGTGTTTGAAAACTGGAATCTTCCATAATTCAGGATACTTCACGGAACCATACGCCTCAAGAAACAGATACTGAACAGAACCATAGAAAAACTTCAGATCGTGCTTGTAACTTCCTGTAGGTATATATTTTGGATATTGTGTAGAATTGGGGGCCCAGTTTTGTACACCGTACCAACCCTGGTAAAAGGTGACAGAAATAGTTTATTTTGGTGTACACGCATTTTTCTAGCTTAGAAACTTATACCTTTTTTAAAGGGCATGTAATGTTGCCATACTTTTGAAAGAGTTCTCCAATACCAAATTCATTTCTAGAAGCATAGTCGCACAGATTGAACATAAATCGTAGAGGAAAAAGACGGTACTCATTACTGGCAAGTTTATAAGACTGTACTTCCATCTAAAACATTTTGTTAACCTAACATTCACAAATATTGTCATAGTTTTACATATGTTTGATTTCCGACGGCTGTTTTCTGATTAAGTGTCATATTTAATGCAGCGTGGGTGCGATTGTATTTGAAATTGTGTGTTTTTACGAAACCTATGTAGGATGGATTATACTCGATGACCTCTACCCTCTCGCAGATAATTTCGAAATCATTTTGCTGAAACTGAAAGAATCGTATCAACTACGAGTTAATAATAAACTAATATTTAAATATTTTACCACAAATGCGCCTGTTACTAATAACAACAGGCCCAAAGCTAACAATTTCATAATTTATTACAAGAATTGAACGCTGATAAAAATTAGCCAACCTCAGCAAATGCCACAGCTATAATAAAATTATCATCAGTGTAATCTCCCCGAATGTCCAGGCATACATTACTGAAACTGTAACAAGCGACCACGATCAAAGTCTAAACAGGTAATGATACCATTACGCAGCATGTCGTAGTGGTATGTTGCCCATGTTCTAGGACACAATAATAATTAAAAAATTATAATTATAATTTTTTTTATATTAATTCAGATGTTATGATAACATGAATTACTATTTTAAATATACTCATCATAATTAATTTTATTATAAAATTTACACAATAAATATTTTATTTATTTAAGTGTTTTTATAGTTTACATAAACGATAGGCGTAATGCAATCCGTACTGATCAGTACACGGATGAGTGGGCTAATAGTATGACATATGGTGCTTCGAAGGGCGCGTAAAGGCATCGCTCCCGATTGTCATTCAAACATCTCCGACAAACATTTGTGTACGAAATCTAAATCTTGTCGGCAGTTAATGTGATATAGGTACTCATCGCCATCAGTTTCGTAGTGATGTAGGAAGGTCAATTCAGAAGCCATTAGCCATGGTTTTTGTGAACATCCGTCAACATCTTTAGCACCCACCTCGCAAGCTTGCAGTACTGTAGCTTATTCGTGATAATGTCATACAGTACCTTACATGAAAATTTGCGCTCTTTTCCAAAATCGTGGAACGCCGATCTTCATAAATTCTTTTGTTAACTTTTTCCACAAGATTGTCGTTGACAGGAGGTTTCCCACGGTTTTTCTCATCGTGCACGTTTGTTCGTATATATCTGAAATTCCCACACCATTGTCTGACGTTTACATGTTTATTTGGCTTTCGAAAAATGTATCAGCTTAAATCATCAAAACATTTGAATAGCTATACTTTAGGAATTATATTCTGTTTGGTGGTACATTTAGTAATATATAATATAAATGTAAAGCTGTAACCATGATTTTAAAAAGCAGGAGAATACTTTTACAAAATTACTCTTATAATACACGATCAGTATTTTGCACAAAAATTCCCGTAAACCTACCAAATTAATACCTAAATGAGCTCAGGTTTGAAACACTATATGTAAATATACTAAAAACAAAGTATTCTCGCAAAAGGAAGTGCAAAATAACTGTCTAATCTAAATAAGATCATACACCTACTAATCTGTATTTATATGATTTTTGTTCATTGTTTCATAAACGCAGTTGATATTTTGTTTGATATCAGTCCAATAATCAAGAAATTTAAGTTATATTTGTAATTTTTTACTATAAACATTTTATGTTCTAATTTAAAGCACTTGCAGGGCATTTCTAAATGAACTATAGCATAAATCAATTCGAATTGTGTCGGTAAATTTATAATTTGTATTGCCAAAATGCAAAGCGGCACCTCTAAGCAATGGAATTGTTAAACTATTTTCATGAGACTTTCAATTAAGAATGTTTAACAGACTCTAGTCGCGAAAGCTACGATACTCGAGCTATCTGTGCAAGATAAATTTTTGTATACAAAAAAAATCTAATGCAAGAATATATTTTT
>JABXWE010027499.1:0-10226 GCA_014611495.1 Limonius californicus | reverse complement strand
GTAGTGTTTTATTATAAATGCAATTGGCGTTACTTTTAAGTGTCTTATACCGTAATAATATCCCTATTCATTTTTGAGTAGTTTATATAAAATATTAGACACATCATGACTAAATCTACCATGTATTGTAAATATTGTGCCCCTAATTAATATAGTTAATATACATTGTGACGTCAGAGTCCTTTAACCCGTGTCATTTATTTGTTGCATCTTCTATGTCATTCTGTTATTGTACGTAAGAGAGAGTAAAATGCTATATTCAATTGGAAATCACTGTTACACAGATTGTTATGGTAAAATTAATGAAAAGTGATATTTTCCAACCGGCAAATGTATAGCAGGAAAACACAATTAAATACAAGAACAACAAACTCAGGAAGCACGTAATAATCTTGATGGTCCGAAGTAATTATAGGTTATGCTATAAACATAAATAAAACCATACTTAGTTCAACCAGTAAACATCCACAACCCCCAGAGAAAATAACTGTGACGTCGTGCAATTGATATTTTTACAACCTCTTAGAAATTTAAAAATGCTCGCTTCATATGTTTTGTTCCAGATTAATCATTGAATTTAAGTAAAACTGATCAATATACAATTCTTTAAAAAACGTTATTAATGATCATTTGCCAGTGAAGTGCAGTTGATAATTATTGCTTACCTTGTTAATGCATTCACTGTATGTATACAAGTTTGCTGTTCGAAACGGAGCTCCAAATATTAACACTATCGTTACAACGTCACCAAGTACAACACCAAAATGTATTACGTATTCGCCTCTATCTTGAACTAATTGCGTACGTAATACTAAGGCTTGTAGAGAAGCATATACTGAAAAATAATAAATTTAGAAGATATTTGCATAAAATAAATTGCATCCAATTAGTGACGAGTTAAATTTGATTAACGCATGCCAAAAAAGTCAAGTTAGATTTTGGATATAGGCAAGCCATTGAAACAGCTACCAACGTACTTAAATGTTGGGTGTGTTGCCTATATTAACAGAATCATCTTTAAGAGTTAGGTTAGATTGGTTAGATTGGTAACGGGGAGGGGTGTCTGCCCTTTAACACTGCGGCCTCTTAGGCCTATTGTGCATCCCCTTCAGTCGCTAGTCGCTGCCAAATAGGTCCGTCCCCTTTATCAGGTCTAGGAGTATCTTTAAGAGTTAGACGTTACTTTTAACTCCTGAAATGTCAAATCTCTAGGACTATGATACATATCGAACTTCGAACGCTCAGTATAAAAGAAATAAATGCACAAAAAAAGAAGATGAAGAGGTCTTACTTACTTCTGCAATCGTAACTCCTCGTAAGAAATCTAATTTTCACTTAATTCACTTACCAAGTAGCAGTCCCAACACATAACTATACGCAATATATACTAAAGACAACTTTAAAACAAAATGAGTTCCCTTTTTGCGAATAGTATATGGAGCCAATCCCCAGAAACGGCAAAAGTAAAACATTGGTGACGAACTAAGATAGCTGGAGGATGAAATATGTATCTTCTTAAACCAAACCATCTCTTTAGAATTGAAATATCAACATAATATTAACATTGCATATTCATTAATAGTAAACTTTTAAGATGTTCCACTACTGCTAAGTAATTTGTTTTAGTATTAACGAATTAAATATTTAATAGTGCGTAGCCTTATCTTATATTTTGATAACACTTTACCTCGTCTGCCTTTAAGGTAATGACCGTGTCGTTTATTACTTATAAAATATGCCTTATCTTTAGTTTGCTTTTAGAACTAATTTTTCATAGTCATGTGTTTTTATATTTTGCTTCAGAATATCCTACTGTTCGATAAAAAGAACTACGTATAGGAAATATCAAAAAATAACGGATTAGTTCACTTATATGAAGTTTGTATCATTTAAGGATGTGGAATCTATTTAACAATGTACAATATTTTTTAGCTGATACACAATAAATTCGCTATATTTGAGAAGATTTAGTTAATTAATTATTGGATTAATACTTTAAAAGTGCATTTAGCTATACCGAAAATTGGCATTGACCAGCACGGATGTAAACACTTTGTATTGCACACCCAATAATTTCCGAGCTAATTCTTTCCATTTCTAAACGAATCCGACGTCTTAAATAATCTAAATTGTTTGGCCTTCTAACATAAACTCGGAATTTCACATGATCCATAGAAATAACAGTGAGGACCGTTTGAGTGGCCTGCGCGATCGCCTGACATAACGCCGGTGCAGTTCTTTCTATGGGGTTATGTGAAATCGCGGGTTTACATTAGTAGGCCAAACAATTTAGACGATTTAAGGCTTACACACGTGCTGGTCAGTGCGAACTCGTTAGTGATGGTCAATTAAAATTTTCTTTCCGTTTTTTTTTGTTCGTAATGTTTTTATTTTCATTAAAAATAAATCCTGTATTGTTTGAACTCCATGTGTATTTTTTTCATGTGGGGTACCAATTATTTTATATCACCATTTAATTGGTGGGGAGATCTATCAAAATAGGGAGGAAAAAATTGATGACGTCATACTGCAGAAACAAAAACCAATAAAACAAATCTAGGTGAGGAAGTGCACCTTTATAAACAAAATTAACGTGTTTTAGAGTTTTCCCAAACAACATTAAATAACTAAATTATTAATTTTGTGCGGAACTTTATCACCACGCTATATAAAAGCGCCGTCGCTTTAACATCCTAAAGCCGTGTTGCGCGTTTTAAAGAACCACAGACATAGAGGACCTACAGGTTAACGTGGGCTCTGAAACACGGCAAAAACGCTTTCTGGTATTTCTTTTACATAAAATATAGTGTACTATATTTAGGACGTTAGGCAAATATAGATCAACCACATGTGTTTTTTTTTTCAGAGGTTTTTCTTTGAACGAGACACTTGCTACGCTTGAAGATGACTAGGAATATGCAAACAAAGTAGATGACATTATTATTTTTCCACCGGAAAATGCTTGTGCTGGGGTGACCGATGAAGATTCAGGCGACGAAAATATTTTATCCATAAATAATTTGCCCGGCTTCCAGTTAAAAGCTCCTGCTGAAATAACATATCATGATGCTTATGACTATTCATCTGATGATGATGTTCCTTTTCTGAAGTCCAGAAACAATAAAATTACGTAGCACCTCAAGCACATCTTAGGCGCGTTCGATTCGCACTTTAGTTCTGGTTCTGGTTGACAGATAAATGACAGAATTTTTGACAGCGGTTGCTTGTGGTCGCTGAATGGTGACGTCATGTCATAAAAGCAAACGAACGCGTTGGTTGCTGCAGCGGTTGGTGCTTGTTTACCCACATGCAACAATTCCAGTCAAATTTTATTTTAAACATGTGTTCGTTGCGTAAAAAGTTAAAATTGGCCAGCATTTAAAGTCCTTATAACATAATCAATTGCAAAATCGTCATCTAAAAAGTTAAGAAAAATTTTCGTTTACAAAATTCCGTAATATCGAATTTACAGTCAATATTTACTGCTTAATAATTGAATACAATTTTTAAGAGTTTCATGGAAGTCCACGACTTTTCCATTAACAAATCTTACTGCTTCCATTTCACTAGCTTGAAGTAATAAGACTGCAAAATTTGCGCTAGCAATGGTATTACAGAATGCATTTTCTTTGTTATAAGGAGCAGAAATAAAATACAAATGTTTTTCCAAACCGGCATTTTAGCATGCGCGGCAAAATTTCATTCAAATATTCAAGAGTAAACAGAGAGATTTGATTTAAAAGAGAGAGATAGAGATGAACCTACTTCAGAACCAGCTCCCAAAGCTGGTCGGTGAAGTGACGGACCAACTTTGCTATATGACGTCATGATTTTACAAACGAACGCGAGCGGTTGCTGTTTGGTTAGCCTTGAGGACAACCGCATTTGCAACCAACACCAATCGAACGCGCCTCTTCCATAAAAAAATCAAGAAAGAGAAAAAATACAGTTGGATAAAAGAAGATTTACAAAGCCCACCAATTATTACCATCAACGAATTAGAAAACCATGAAGAGTCGCAAAATTTAGAATCTCCATTGGGATTACTTTGGAATTTTTTTGACGACGAGCTACTCGAACTAATTCTTAGTGAAAGTAATAAATATATTTCACAAAAAAACAAACAGCGACAAATCGAACTATTTGAACTAAAAGACTTTACCGAAGTTTTGATTCTTAGTGGGTACATAAGTGTACCCCGAAGAAGAATTTACTGGGAACGGGAAAAGGATGGACACAACACTTTGGTTGCAGATGCGATGTCAAGGGATAAATTTGAATATATCTTTTCCAACATACATTTAGCCGATAACGAAACGTTAGACAGAGCAGACAAATTTGCCAAAGTTAGACCTTTATTCATTTGAACAAAAAGTTTTTAGAACATGCTCCAATTGAACAAAATCATTCGGTGGATGAAGCTATGGTAGTTTATTCATGGCAATCCTATTAAATATGGCTATAAACTGTGGGTAAGTACAAGACAAGATATGTCAATTGGTTTGAACCGTACCAGGATTCATCTACAAATATAAGCATTACTTATGCAGAATATGGAGTTGGTGCTGGGGTTTTTCTTGAATACGCAAATACGTTAAGGAGGAAGTGGTCAGGAAATAAGTGTCACCCGTTTTTCGACAATTTCTTTACGTCTACTGAACTTATAGAACTCTTAACTCAAAAAAATTTTTATGCCACTGGTACTGTAAGAGAAAACCGTATACCACAAAATCCTTTACTAGATTCAAAACTGCTCAAGAAGCATAAAAGAGGAATTTAGATTTTCAGAAAATTCAAGACTAAAACACAATCGCTGTAAAATGGCACGATAACAACATTGTATCGCTTTGTTCAAATTTTGCAGGACTAGCACCAATTCGTTCTGTGGACGTTACTCACACAAGGAAAAAACGAATATCCAGGTAATTTCACCACAAAATGGGAACATACGAACATAAACTAATATCTATAAATTCAGCTCGAAAAAATAATGTCACTGTAGTCTGCCTCCCTCCACATTCCACTCACCGTCTCCAGCCACTCGATAAAAGTTTTATGGGAGCGTTGACTACCCATTACAGTGAAGCAATTCGAATGTGGTTGCGTTAAAGCGAACGTGCTTTAGGCCCATATGACATAGCGGAACTTTTTGGGCAAGCTTATCTTCAGTGTCAAACGGGAAGCATAGCAGTAAATGGTTTTGCAAAAACAGGAATTTTTCCTTGTAATAGGGGAGTTTTTACTGATGCAGACTTCATTGCAGCTGAACATGAGTGCCAAAGAGCGGTTTCAGCTGAGAATGCTCCGCAAGAGGTTCCGAACATAACTGCAACTACTGCTTTGTCCTTAGATTCAACCAGAAGTTCTCGTGAACGCCATTCAAACGATTTTAAAATCAGTGAAAAAAACCTTGCTGAAGCTGGATGCAGTTCAACCCTTGATGTAAATCTGGAAAATACAAATCAGTTGCTCATCTCTCCTTCGGATATTGAACCGATCCCAGAACCAAAGAAGAAAGCGTCAAGCAGGGGGCGGAAGGCCTCTTTCAGCTGTAGTCATAACCAGTTCTCCATAGAAAACAGATTTGGAAGAATCCATCGCGAAATCTATGCAACGTAAGAAGGTTTCCACCATCAAATCTTGTTTTGGTCATGAATCAGACAATGATGGAGCACGTGGCAAAAAGAAGGTTAGTAAAGGTAGAGGTACTGGTCGGGTCAGCAAAGGTGGTTGTAAGAGAGCAAGACCGAAATTGCTAGAAGAGTCCGATTCCGATGAAGTAGATGCTACCAGTGGATATTCCAATGCTTCTAGTGACGTGGACTTACCACTTGGAAAACTTTCCCCCATAGACAACGATGCTACCTGCATGTTTTGCGATGCTAAATTCTCAAATGACCATAAAAGAGAACTATGGGTGCAGTGTATAATGTGTGAACTATGGGCTCACAATGAATGCACTGGATGTGAGAAAGAAGATTATGTCTGTGACTTCTGTCGTTAACTAGCTTTTAGCTATGTTTTGTAACTGTTTGTTTCATAAAATGTATTTTGCAATTACAAATATATCCCCTTTTACTTGACAATTAGTCATTTATAGCTATTTTTCGGAGGGTTCCATATTACCAGCATATTTAATTAGTTATGGCTTTTGATAGTTTTCCAAATAATGCCATATAATTGTTGGGATATTTGAAATGTAATTTCTTGACATCGCCCTAGATGGCGTTACATGTAGCATGTTGTTAATAAAGGCAGTGCTGGACGACACTTCGTAACCAGCCTCTCTTAAGCATGGTTGTGTTTTGAGATACTGATCCTGTTCCCTCCAACGTCATAACATGGCGCAGTCGGAAAAGTGAAATAAATAATAAATTAAATAAGTGAAAAGTAAATAAACAAATTGATGTAAATGAAGTAGAAATAAAGCCTACTTAAATAAAGAAATGAACGAAAATAAGTGTTAAAACGTGTAGATAACAAATCAAGTAAATAAATAAGTGAAACACCACGTGCACCGGAGATAATAAAAATGGAGGGTCAAGCACAAAGACCTCGCGCCTTGGAGTTCGAAGGGCAAATGTCGGAAAATTGGGATTTTTTCAAACAGAAATTTGAGATTTACATGAAGGCCTCAGGTTTTGATACGGAAGACGAAACGAGAAAAGGCTACCGACTTCTGAACCTAATTGGTGATAGGGCGTTAAAAATTTACAACACTTTTGTATTTGCAAAAACAGAAAATAAAACGAAGTGCGACGTAATAATATCGAAATTTGATGCAAAATTTTTACCAACAAAAAATGTAACGTATGAAAGGCATCAGTTTTTTACACGAAATAAAAAATCAACTGAAACAATGGACGAGTACTGTACTGAATTAAGAAAACTAGCAGCTTCTTGTGAGTTTAGTGTGCTAACAGACAGTTTAATTAAAGACAGAATTATTTTGGGAATCAGTGAAATAAACATTAAGGACCGGTTACTGCGAGAACCAAATTTAAATCTAGAAAGGGCGATGGAAATCTGCCGCATCGCGGAAACAACGAAAAGGCAAATTGAAGCAATTCATGGAAATGAAAATGGAGAAGTAAATTGGGCGAAATTCAACAAAACTCCGGCTTCTGGGAGATTTACACAACAGAAATGGTACCCGGCTAAAGGTCAGCCAGTTTACAAACCAGTTGCAGCAGCAGCAGCTGTGCAGCAACAAAAGCAGCAGGTGCAGTTTCGACCACCACCAACACCCAGACAGAACTTCAGCAAAGCACCGGCAGGTGGCAGTAAGGTGAAAATAATAAATAATTGTAGCCGTTGTCTTTTTTTTTCCCATGAAATAAATAAGTGCCCAGCGTTTGGTAAAACTTGCAGTGCATGCAATAGATTAAATCATTTTAGGTCAGCATGTAAAGGTAAAATTAATTTAGTTGAGGTTGATGAGGATGATTATTATGATAATGAAAATGCTGGTAATGAACCCAATATGTTTATTGGTAATGTAAGTGAAATTAATGTTCTAGAAAGATGGACTGAAGAATGTATGTTAAATGATAAAATTAAGGTTGTTTTTAGGTTAGATACTGGAGCCGATTGCTCAATAATTCCATTGAGTGAATTTAAGAAATTAAATCAAAATAATGATATTAAATTGTGTAAATCAGTAGGCATAATAACCACAGTTACAAATGAAATCTTACGTCCTGTAGGTACGTGTAGTTTAAAAATTAGTACACCCAGCAATAAGATGTCAGGAATAATAAAATTTCAAATCCTAGATGTAAATAAAGCAATTTTAGGATTAGATGCATGTATAAAATTAAACTTATTAGAGAGAAATAAGCAAATTAATAATATAAATGAAAAAAATACTGTTAAAGAGTTACTAAATAAATACGATGATGTGTTTCAGGGAATAGGTTGTTTAAAAGGTGATAAATATAATATCGAATTAAGGGATGATGCAATTCCCAAAATTCATCCGCCTCGAAAGGTTCCTTTTGCTTTACATAATAAGCTTAAAATTAAACTGTGTGAAATGGAACAAAATAATATCATTAAAAAAATTGATGAGCCTACCGAATGGGTTAATTCATTAGTAGTAGTCCCTAAGAAAAATTTAGAAATTCGAATATGCATTGATCCGAAAGATCTCAATAAACTAATCAAACGAGAGCATTTTTACATACCATCCCTAGAAGATATAACAAGCAAATTAAAAGGTGCAACTGTATTTAGTATAGTCGATTGTTCAAATGGGTTTTGGCAGGTACAACTGACCGAACAAAGCAGTAAATTGTGCACATTTAACACGCCATTTGGGCGTTATCGTTTCTTACGGCTACCTTATGGTGTCGCTTCTGCCCCCGAAGTTTTTCAAAAGAGAATTAGTCAGGTATTTGAAGGTCACATAGGAATTGACACTTACATTGATGATATTCTGATTTATGGGAAAAATTTAGAAGAGCACAACGAACGGGTTGAAAAGGTTTTGAAATTGGCTAGGGAGCATGGTATTAAGTATAATAAAAATAAATGTAAATTTGCAGTAAATAAAGTTAAATATATGGGTCACATAATTAGTGAAAAAGGTTTAGAAATAGATGAAGAGAAAATACAAGCCATAAATAAAATGGCTAGGCCTAATGATAAAAAAGGCGTAGAACGTTTTTTAGGGGTTGTTAATTATTTAAACAAATACATACAAAGTTACTCTGATGTAACAGCACCTCTGAGAGAATTGTTAAAAAATGAAGTTTTATTTCATTGGGAAAGTCAGCATGAAATAGCTTTCAGTAAATTAAAAGAAGCATTAATAAATGCACCCATCTTAAATTTTTTTTCAATTAATGACCCAATAACGATATCATGTGATGCTTCAAGTGAAGGATGTGGAGCAGTTTTGCTTCAAAACGAGAAACCAGTGGCGTATGCGTCAAAGGCATTTACAGATACTCAAAAACGGTACGCACAGATTGAAAAAGAGATGTTAGCTATTGTTTTTGCATGTACCAAGTTCCATCAGTTTATATACGGTCGTACTGATGTAACTATAGAAAATGATCATAAACCATTAATGGCAATATATAAAAAACCACTTTTGTCAGCCCCAGCACGTCTTCAAAGAATGTTAATGTTACTTCAGCCATATTCTTTTGATTTAATATACAAAAAAGGTAAAGAATTGCTGTTAGCCGATACTTTATCCAGAGCATTTATACCGGATATTGATTGTGAATTTGAGGAAAAATTTAATCAACTAGAATATCAGTTATGCATGGTTATTGATACATTGCCAATATCTGATGAAAAATTTAATCAATTTAGAAATGAAACACTAAAAGACATACAATTAGTTAAATTAATTGATGTAATTAAAATGGGTTTTCCGGAAAATAAAAATCAAATCAGTAAAGAGTTGACACCTTATTGGTCAATACGAGACGAATTAACGGTAGTCAACAATTTAATATTTAAAGGGGAAAAAATCGTGGTTCCGCAATCCATGAGACGAGAAATGCTTAATTTGTTGCATCGAACTCACTTGGGAAGAGAAAAGACTAAATTACGAGCCAGAGAAATTTTTTATTGGCCAAGCCTTAATAATGATATTAACAATTTAGTGGACTCTTGTGAAATTTGCCTATCGTTTAGGAATCTTAATCAAAAAGAACCTTTACTACCACACAAAATTCCAGGTAGGGTTTGGGAAAAAATAGCCGTAGATATTTTTGATACGAACAATGCAAAATATTTATTAGCAGTAGATTATTTTTCAAAATTTGTAGAAGTCAAAGAAATCCCTACAAACAATTTTGCTAGAGTAAGTTCAGTTTTAAGAGAAATATTTTGTAGGCATGGGATACCAGAAATCGTAATTTCTGATAATGGCCCACCATTTAATTCTCACGAATTTGCAGAATTTGCTAAAAAATGGGATTTCACCCATCGTACTTCCAGTCCCCACTTTCCTCAGTTAAATGGTCAAGTAGAAAATGCTATAGGTACAGTAAAAAAAACCACTTTGAAGGCAGAAATGGACGGAAATGATATAAACATGGTATTACTAGATTTAATGAACACACCAATTTCCTGTAATATACCTAGTCCAGCACAATTATTATTTAATAGACGACTAAGAACACATTTACCAATTAATAAAAAATTACTGGAACCAAAATTTACAAATTTTAATCAGGTAAAAATCGAATTTAAGAAAAGACAGAACA
>JABXWE010027498.1:0-14382 GCA_014611495.1 Limonius californicus | reverse complement strand
TGATTAATTGGTAAAACCACATATTATCAAATAAGCTTAATTGTCTCTGTTGAAGTTGTAATAATTAAATAAATTTTAATTCATAAAAATAAAATTGTGTTGCATATTTCTTTTGGTCCAATTCATATGCGACTGGGCTCGTATATTTAAGAGTATTTTCTACTCGAACCAATGTGCAACATTTATTGAACGATGGTAGTTCGTTAATTTAAAAATTTCAAACATTACAAGATTGATAATTATCTATAGAATACTGTATTAAATTCTACTGAAGCGCTATAAGTAAGATAAAATTGTAGTATAATTTTATGTTTTCTAAAATATCTTTTAAAGTATAAGAGAGAGCAAAGTCTGGTTTATTTCATAACCTTACAAATAAAAGCATCTTCGAAGTAATGATAAAAAATCTCAGTATATTATATGAACTAACTAAAGGAAGTACATGCTTAGTGTGTTTCTGCAGTGTTACTTCCTTGGTAAAATAATTAAATCTGCCTCCCATTAAAGCCCTTTTTCACCGCAGCATCTGCATAACATACTAGAAATAAAGTTAATAGCAGTACTTGATCACCCTATTCTTTAGCTGCGGACGAGATAATCTCGCTTTTCATCCCTAATCACTCTTTTCTTACCCCTTATGCCTATAAAGAGGTGATATAAAAACCGATTCGCCGAGAACAAGTAATGGGGGCGCTATCGCGGCTCAGGGTGACTGTCTCGACGTTCCATGAATTACACAGCAGCAAAGATTGGCTGCTGGAATATGCACAGCTCATCAATATTAATACTCTATTCTATTTCAGGTAAATCACCTTTCGCTCGTTTGTGCGCCATGCACTTTTTGCAGCTTCTTTTACAGTCTAAGTTTATTTTTCACCTGTTGATACTAAAATATACAAATACACATATACAGTGAAATACACCCCATAAAGGACAGTTGGAAAGCTAAAACGCATACTACTATAGAGAAATATGCATGTGTTACGAAATATCAACTAATTCTTGTAATATATTGTCATACAGAATATGGAAGATGTTTTCCTATACATACGATGTAAAGAGCGATCCAAACATTTTCAAATTATGGCTGGCTGTGAGTGCTACAAGGCATGTCATCGCTGTCATGTTACGTGCTGGCCGAACCTTGTGCTTCTTTGAATATAAACACAAGTTAAGTGAACATAACCTCAAAACGTAAACAAATAAAGACAAACAACAAACAAATTACAACAAATCAATTAACCAGATTTTGGCAGGTGAATAAATTATTTTAATTTGACAGTTGTTTAAATTGGCATTTGTTTATAGTTCAATCTTAGATACGCGAAACAACTTCATAGCCTTCTCTAATTTGAAAATTTTTGTATCACATTCACATGGTATAGTTATAGCACATATCTAATCTTAAGCTCATCTTTTTCACACAAAGATCGCAAAAATGTATTCCAAATTTATTACAAAGGGTGTTTAAAAAAAGGTCGTATATACCCACGTATAGAACTCATCAAATCAAACATAAAAGTTCTAATCAATATATGTCCGCAAACCCACTGTTTCCGAGGTAGAGGCAATTTTGCACTTTAATCAATAAACTGCAACAGTATGCTTTTATTTGGTACGAAAAACAAAATTTCAGTTATTATTATTTGTTTACTGTACATAATTGTATCCCCTACCATATCCAGCTGGTACAAGCCCTTACAACTTCTGAATATGCTTCAATACTGCTGTTTTTTAGATTCATATTGAGAAAAGTTGCAGAAAATCCAAACTTTACTGTCAATATTTTATTTACCGATGAAGCTACTTTTACGAATCATTAATCATGTTTGTGTAGCCGAAAATCCTCACGCTGTCGTTCAGTTAAGACATCAGCTTCGATTTTCGTTAAATATTTGATTCGCTATTTTGGAAGAGCGTTTGATAGACCTAGTATTGTTACTAAATCGTATGACTGCTGAACTTTATACTTTGGAAGACGTCTCCCTGAAGTATACGGTTCATCTGTGGTTTATACACGATGGGGATCCTCCATATTTCTCAATCAATGCCAGAGAATACCTTTAAGCACAAATGGGCAAGACGAGGGGTGTCTAATTGTAGTGCCATCTGGATCCCCTGATTTTAACTCATTAGACTTTTGTATTTGTGAAAATGTTGTATTTAGTTACCCGTCAATGCCTTCAATGTTCGATTTTTCACAATAATGCAATTTATTGATTAAAAAATAAATTCGCATCTATCTCTGAAACAGTTGTTTTGCGGACATATGTTGATGTTAAGACATATATGATTGATTTAATGAATACTCTACGCGGGTAGATCATCCGACCTTTTCTTAAACACCTTCTATACTAAACGAACATAAACATTGTTGTAACGTCCGACGACATACTGTATATAGAGAAACACCTTTTTTATTCTTACTTCATAATTTAAAAAAGTATCAACAACATATATTTGAATTAAAAAAATAGTTAAGTAAGTATAGATTAACCGTTAAGAACATTTCTATACTGAATCAGCTTCTTGCATTCGCGTTTACTCGCTTATACAACATCACCTTCATAGGTTTTATAACTCTTTCACATTTGCCAGATTTATAATATACCTTGAAATGTATAAAGTACTTGAAATCAGGATCATTTTATTCTTAAATAATCGAAAATAATTATATTTTACTCTACCTAATTAATCCCGATATATACAATATTAATTTACATGCGAATATATAGTGAAAGTAGATAAATAAAAAAATATAATCTGTGGGCTACGCTCAACGTTACATTTTGTAACTTCCTTAAAATGTTAATGAACAATATGTGTGAAGATACAAGAACGCACTTAACAAAAGAATGTTATATTATAAATCTAAATCGAGCTTTTTAAATGATCATCCTGTAGAGTTTTAACCAATTCTTTCATAAAAGCTGTCCACGGGATGATACAAGCACGACCGTAGTTTAACCATAGATTTCCTGAATAGAGTACGAAAATTGACATTTAACACATTTTATGTTTTTGAATGGTATGTGAAATTTGAAGAAATGGAATTTTAAAACAATGAGTGAGATCTGCAACAAAAATTTGTTTAGTAATGCTACATATTTAAGTGATACAAAGTGTATTTTAAGGAATGAAATATCTACAACAATTGTTTGTACGCGATTGTGTCTGACTAAGGTGCGAAAAATATCAGTTATATACGATTTCTATTTTTAGGAGCAATATTTTAAAAAGTATCATCAGTATCATTATCGTGATTCTCGTTTGTACCGCTTGCGCAGTGTCGAGGCGGTGTGGGGCAAGGCTAAGCTAGTTTGTGCTATGCTTAACAGGGCCCGCCTCTGCGGGTTACCGTGTTGGTGCGAAACCATGCTTGGCTTGCCTGTTGTGTGTGAATGTTTTTGTTTGTGGTCTTGATACTCCTCTAATACGACCGTAATTCTAGGAGTGCAATTTGTTGCCCAATAGCAAATGGAGACCGGGACCCAGTACCGATCCCCCAGGGAATTAGAAAAATTTCCGGCCCTGGGGAGATTCGAACCGGGAAGCGTTTGGACTATTACATCCAAACCTTGGCCCTATACCACTGAGCCATCCCCAGATATAAATTCTAAGAGGGCGTGTGTAGTAGGGCCAGCGTTTATCAGTTTGGTCACAAAATTGCAGGATATAATTTCTAAAATGAATGCTAAACACTGCAATAGTAAATCTGTACCATCAGCATCTTCCGAGAAGGTAGATGCAAATGTACTTTCAAAACAGGTAGAGAAACAGATATGTTTATGCAACCGATTCTTATATAAATAAACAGTGTCTAAATTCTATATTCAAAAATGGTTTCTAACTATATCGGTCTTATTGCATTCACGGCAATTGCTTAAAAGAATATTTGCATATACAATATTCGTAAAGTGTTAAAATAGGAAGTGATCGGGATTAAGCCGGGCGATCGTGGTGGCCAGCTGACTCTTTTTATTATTATGTGATTTAAAAATTACCTTAGAAAATGCAAAGTTGTACCTGCTGTGTGAGCTGTTGCACCGTCTTGCTGGAGGAATCCAAGCTGAAGTTCGTTATCGTGGATGTAGTCGAGAAACGTCGTAACATTAATATTACAAAAATTATACCAATTATTTTTCTTCTCGACATTGCAATCCAAATCCCAACTTGAACGGAATGTAACGAGATCTGCTAATGGTCTACAGCAAATCCTAAAATGAGGATTTCGGTTAATGGCTTACTGCAGTACGTTCACATTGAACCATATACAGTAGTGGAAATGCTTCTCAAAATCCTTTTAGACGACTTAACAATTCGTAAGGATGCATATGCAATACCTTCTTGAAACGAACAGTTTGAAAGAGCTACAATGAAAATGTTCAGTAACTCAGTTACAAGAACATGCGGGTTACCTGTTTGTTTGGTAAATTATCCGTAAGAACAGATGCCCTTCTCTTAGACTTACCTTTACCGACGCTGTCTGTTTTGTGACACCATTGAACAATACGGTGTACTCGACTGAAAATTTCATAAGAGGTGCTTAGATAGGTAGTGCTCTTTGAATTGGTTGAAGCAAGAACGATAGGAGTATTTCCAAATACAATTTTGGTCACGTTCAATTATTTCTGTGGGCATTATTTGGCAAATGAATATATGACATTGGGTATATGTGCAATCAAAGTTATATGAAAAAATGATAGTACTTTTCTCAGTCTTGATCAAAATTCGTAAACAAAGAGTTTTTAATGTAATATAGCCCACTGTAAAAAACAATAGTATTACACTATTTGTTACGTATATATATATATATATATATATATATATATATAAAACAGATAATCTTACTTAAGGAATGCTTTCGTATACAGGTTGCTTTGGAATTTAGAGCGAAATATAGGTAGGTAGATAATAACATTCACTTTTAGCACCAACACTTTACACTTTTCTTTAAAGTTTTTAAGTGTATTCGTTTAAATATTATATCTATTCCTCGTTTTGAGAAAATATTATACCTTTATCTGCAAATATGATTGAATAGAAAATATTATTCTGTATTAACGTTTCCATTTATCCGCACTTTCTGTACCATATGTTTAACTCCTGTTGTACATTTGTATATATTAAATAAAGTCCGGGTATCGTTCATCCTTTTGACACTTAATTGTTTTTCTTAATTTGCTCCTATTTTCATTTCTGTTTTCACGTTTTCATATTAAATTACTACTACAATTACGCATTTCCTTTGAATCTTCATTTTCATTGTTCGTCTTATCTGATATCTCAGTGCCCTGTGTTAACCTCAGACTGCTTGAGTAATTAACCCGATCGATTACGGGACATTTCTTGTAGTTCCAAGAGTATTCTAAACAGAAGTGAATTATTCGCGAAATAGGGGAAAGTATTCAGAAGTACTCTACAAATTTTAAAACCACCCATTCCAAAATTTTAATTTTATAATGGATTCACCTAATTTCTTTCATTTTGGTTTTTTCACTCTTCCAGTATGACAATGTATTGTAGAAAATTTATGCGATTAAGATTTTGGTGCTCGTATATTCAAGTTTATTTAAGATATTATAAAGCCCTCAAAAGACCATAGATTAGTCGGTACCACCGTAGGTTGTGAAGAGAGATATCCCGAGGTCGATTCCCGGAACCGCTATAGTATCTAAGTGGTTTTTAAAGAGAAAATCGGTTTCTAGGCCAACTCAGCCTCAAAATGAGTACCTGGGGGTAACACCTTAGGGTAATAGTAGGCGGCTGAAGCGTAGTGCTGGCCGCACTACCTTCCTCGTAATACCAACCGGCCCTAGCAAAAGTGGGAGCTGTACCTGCTATTCTTCCAAAGGCGTCGCAAAGCTATAAAGGGACAGAATTGTATGCAAATTCTAAAAATGCAAAAGGAGAGGTCATTGATACCTAAACCTGAATTACAAGAAAATTATATGTAATGTTAAAGAATGCGCTTTTATATTTGCAGCCAAAACTACACTTTCATTCTTTTATATTACGTAAATAAAGAAGATACAGTGAGAATCGGATATGATGACGGTGAAGCTATGAGAGTTCCCTACAAATTGTCAGAAGTAGTTTTTCTCAGCATTTTTAGGGGCAGTATAGCTTGTTATGTCTACTCGTACTTATACGAGTTTTAACGAGCCTAGATGGTTGATTTGGAAAAATCGGTATTCCGATTGCGGTTGTCCAAGCATTTGTTTGCACTCAAGCCATATTGTAGCATTGTACACTATGAATTTGCCAATCTAGGATAGTTGCAAGCACAGCAAGAAAGTTGCAAATTTAAGGGTATTAAGTGACAACTAGTTAATTAAAGATGCAAATGTGAAAGCAAACTAAGAAACAGACAAATCAAAAGTTATCCTGGTCACGGTCGTCTTTGGAACCAACCCCGCATGTCTTTCACGTGATAATAATTGCAACGTCACACAAACTGTGTAGGCATTTATGAATTAACCAAATACACTTGATTTTTTGAAACACCTTTTATGATTAACACACTTTTTTATTAAGGTTCACTGTCGAAAACAAAATACACTATATTAAACGGACATAATTATTATTCTCTAGCAATTGTCAAGTTGTAAAGCTCAATTTAGGTGATATAATCAGCTGAAATGATTGTTTCTGAATAACAAGTTTTTTTTTATTATTGATCATTTCTGAGATGGTGTTAGTTAAAATGTTAAGTTAAAACGTGCTCTAAAATGGCTTTCCTTCGAGTTGAATTAAACTGAAACTTAATTTATTGAAAACTGTAGGGAAGTGTATCGCGCAAATCTGGTAGTGGCAGACAACGACTCAGAAACCGTTGAACGTATAAGGCAGCGTATCGACAAGGAATTAAAGCTTGCACAGGAGATGGAACTGTCTGTGCCCAGGTCCATCTCCTGTAGACGCACTCTTGTATATGTAATTCCTTGCCGATATCCTGCCTTGGGCACAAAATAACAAACAAAGATCTGAAATTGTATTCAGCTACAATGCTCAAAGATTACTACCGCCAAATTACAACAGGAACATAGTTTATTGTCGGGTAGTTTGCAATTCATGTAATCAATCAGTAACGGCGAATTACTTGATGTAACATTTTATTCAGGTGAAGCCTGATCTCATCTTCCTGGTTGCGTTAATTCACACAGTTTCTTGTATTTTAATCGAAGCTGCATCCAGTAGTTACTGTTCTTCGAAAATAATTGCACGGTCCAATATTTGTTTTTAGTCTGTTCCTGGGGAGAAATGCAGGACCGATATTTTGAATTTTTCATAAACCAACTATATGACGATGAACCACTTTCAGCAAAATGGTGCTACAAAACACAAAAAGAATAACATTTAAATTTAAATTACTTATTCATGCTATCCAAGGACTGGAGCTCAGGATTATACAAGCATATGCCAATATTATACTCTAGTTACTAGAAAGTTTTTAATTGTATAAAATGGCGTGTAAATTCGTGTTTATAAGTTAATGGAAGTCTTTTAGAACAACTGCTATAGTCTACTGTTTATTAAGAGTTCTTCTCAAAACTACAAATTACTACATGAAAAAGAATCCTAGAAACATGACAATACAACAAAAAATCCGCGAAGTAGAAACATATTGATTAATTTGCTTGGCTTTAAATAACTCAAATACAAATTTTGATAAACTGTGGGATAACCTCTAAAGCATTATAAACGAACGCGAACACACAAACTATATTATAAATGAAATAGCTAATATTGTGTATTTTATTGTGTTTGGTGTATTACACTTTATTGAATTGGAACGCCTACAGTAATCTTTACTTGGTTTCTGTTTGGTAAATAAGGAACCTAATCTCGTCGTAATGCAAGGATGTCATGAAGTTCTTATGACTTTTTAAATATTTTTGTTTATTGTGACGTGGACGCATTGTGATCTCATATTATGTGGCAGATTATATTTATTCTACAAACTCCTGTGGATGGTCATACAGAGCCCCTATATATTCCATCACTAGCTGGTCTTGTGCTGTGGCGCTATAGTTTATCTTGTTTCCGCAGTTCAATAAAATTGCCACATTTTTCTGTAATTGTATGGTCTAGTTCTTAGCTTGTATGAATTACTTTTAAAATGCAACAGTTTCAGACATAACAAGATACAATCGTCTAATTATTTGATATTAGATTATCGTGCAGGCAGGTATTGGAAAGAATCCAAGTTTGTTAAGCAGTCTAAGCATGAATTTGAGAATTGTCACTATTGTGCGTTCTCATTATTTGCAACCTAAGTATTCAGATGTAAATACATTATATTACTGAAAGTAAAAACCATTACAACAACTCAAATTTACTGTGACAACTATTAAATAGTTGTATTACAAATTATAAAGGGTATGGCTTAAACAATGAGACACGTTTTGTTCCCATATATCACTTTTATTGAAAAATGTGTTCATCATACTATATAATAAACCAACGCAATGCCTTGTTTATATTATTCAGGAAATTTTATAAATATATAGACTTCTATTTAACAAATTAGAACAAGTTGAATGCAACTTTAGAACCATATAACCGTATGTAGATCTTTGTAGCGTTCATACCGTGACCTGCAACTATTTAGTGGCAGATTATGGGGTTTCCAGTAAAAAGTAATCTCGCTACTGCTGCTCATTTCGGATGCGGTTACACGATTCAAACGAATGAATGAGAAAGATCGCAATCGCGTGTTACACGCGGTTTAACCGCTTTGAACGACGACCCCCTGCTTACAGAGACCCTCTGTGTAAGATCTCATTAGTTTTTCGTTCGTGGTTAGTCTATTTTTAAAATTAATTATCGTTTAAAAAACCAAATTCGCCATCAAATATATGCTTGTAGACGGCAATTTTAATTTTGAATGAATTGATTTCCTTCAGAAAGTTTGCTTTTACTTTTAGATCAAAAATATTAACGTGTAAAAGAACCTTGGGTACATATCAATTAATATCAAAATTCCTAACTATAGTCCGTTTGTATTAGAAATGATTCCCAGTGATCAATGTTTTGCGATATTTGTGCGGGGTAAACTGTGTGGCAAAGACCGTAATGTAAACTGATTTGCAACTGCACTTTCTATGTAACCAAAAGTGTCAGCAAGTTGGTTATTTTTAATGGATCCATAGATTTCTTTCGCGGATTTAACGCTGCTAAACAACGAAAGACGTGTTATGTCAGGCCTCTATATAACCTCACATCATTTTAAACGCATCTTGACACGTACTTTCATTTTCTTCTTCGTCCTCTGTGCATATGCCAATGGCCTGTTCATTATCTACAATGGGTAGGATCTGTGGACGTATGCTGAGCAGGAGGTTAGCCTAACCCGGCAAACAAACGGGTGAAGTGCTATGGTTTACGGTTGTCAAATATGTTCGTATGACAACCGACACCGAGACCCTCCAAAGCATGACCAGTTGCAAATGCTACCATATTGGGCCACCAATCAGAGTACTGACTAGCGTGGACTGTTTTGCACTACGAATACCATTTAACTGGCATCCGCAGTGCTCTGCCATGTAACTGATTATACAGATTTTAAAAAGGTTAATATGTATGTATATATATATATATATATATACAGGGTGTCCTTTAAATACCTTAAAAGCTTCAGGTAGCACTCTTCTGTAAGAAATACAGTCCTCAAAAACACTAACACGAACTTCCTATAGTGCTTAGTTTCCTCACACGAGACACTTAAAAAATATTATACTTGGCAACGTTGACGATGTCTTTGCATTTATGGAGAATTTAATTAGTAGGCCGACATTACATGAAGCATTTGACAAATGTCGAAAAACAAATTTTCTACTTTTCATCACAATACCATGGCCTTGCACTGTTGTCAAATGTAGTATTTACGAAATTTATCATTTTTAACAGTACTTCCAGAAGAGCAACTAGAGCGTCAACTCAATATTAATCTTTACATAATCAAGTGGCAGTCAGTCACTTATCGGCAGATACGTGCAACATTAAAGTTCTCGTTATTGTTTCCATGAAATTCTGTTTTAAAGATATGAACTTTAACACCCTCGTACAAGAAAACTAAGCTCCAAATACCTACTTTTTTTTTGAAGATTTGTATTAAGCATTCATAAAGGAAAAATTCTACCTATTCTAGCTTTTAAGGCATTTAAAGGACACCCTGTATATTGCTATGTAATAAAAGTCATGGTAATAAAAAACTTATGCCAACAAGCTCAAACACAAAACTGTTATCTCAGGGAATTAAAGAAGTGTCTCTAATCTCTACTCGTGGCTTCGTCTAGTTCAAAAAGTTGAAAACGTTAAAACAAAAACTCGTGCAAATTCAACCGTCACTTTGTTTTAATGTCACCGTAACTAGCACCCACCTTTTCACTGTAGTCAGGCATGCTAAAATGCCCCTGGACAGCTACCCATCTGGTACATAGACTGCATTCACCTCCACCTGGTTGATACAGCTCTCCGTGGACTGGCGGCTCTTCCCGTCACATCGTTCTTTACCATTTTTTATTTGCGACGATTAAAACCACACTTCGTTTGATGATACTGTATTCTCTTGTAAAATATTACAATTTTTATGACATTCAAACAAAAAACAAAAGTAATCTCCAATTCAAAATTTAGTAATCGTTGACGGAAGAGGTTATTTTGAGACCGAAAACACGTCTTGCCCCGAAGGCGATTCAAAAGTAAATTAATTAATTATTTAATCGAATTTAGAAGTTTACTTTTACTTGACAACCAATGAAATTACAAGGTTTATGACAGATGGGAAAACTGTCAAGCTGTCAAACCCCATTTTTAAATATTACCAATCTATACAACACTACACCGCAACTTCAGCCTTACATCTAACATCCTGAGAGTTTTCCTCATCTTTTACATACCATTATCTACTAAACGTACAACCGATCATAATGAAATTTTAAAATTGCACGTATGCCCAATTAGCATTTAAGTTCCCCCATTATAATATCACAGCAATATACATTCATAGGAACTTCTTAGATCTACAGGATCCCCCAAAATCCTATAGACATTTGTCCACCTTGTATACAGAACTCCGCTGGAAGACGTATTTTAAAAGGTTTCAAGAAACGCGTAACAATATGTGTACCGTATTATACAGGGTTGGGCATAAGTACGGAACAATACAAATAGCTCCACTACGGCAACACCGTTTTCGAAAAAATTTTGTACATGAAGGTTTCGATATATGACGGATGCTATTCTTAAATAATTAAAAATGGAGAGAGCAAAAAGAAGATTATAAATATACAGATGGTTACATAAAAACCAAAAGAAACGCCTAAACAATATAAGCATGTAACAATCTCCACTGTTCCACTATAAAACAGTAAAGAACAATCACTCGACTGCAAACAATTAAAAATATTCATGTGTTTCGTAAGAACCATTAACATTAAAATAATAAAATAATGAAATAATTATAAAGTTTCCAATATACGAGGCCTATTCGGAAATTAAAGGCCGATTGACCGTGAAACAAAATTGTAAAGTTGCAAAATATTTATATTCCTAAAATCTACATACAACATGTGTGTAAGGAATCTAAATTTCGTCAGTCATACACGTACTCATCGCCATCAGTTTCGTAGCGATCCAGGAAGGTCAGTGCGGAGGCCTTTCGCTGGTTTTTGTGGTACTGTAGCCTGTTCGTGACAATTTCATACAGTACCATACGTGGCCAAATGGGCAAGAGTAATCGCCGACGTCCTTAAAGGATAGGGTACGTTAAGAAGCAGAAGACCGTATGTGAAATTTTAAAATTAGCGCCATTTCCGAAATCGTGAGACGTGTATCTTCACAAATTATCTTGTTTGCTTTTTCCACGAAATCATCGTTGAGAACAGATTTCCAGTTCTTTTTTCATCGTGCACGTTTGTTCGCCGATCTTTGAAATTTGTCCGCTAGTGTCTGACCTGTTCTTTACCGATGCCTGGACTATAAACCTCGCATATTTGACGCTAAATTGCGTGAAGAAAATCACATTGGGCAATACACACTTCGCGGGATTTTCAATAGTAGTGTTCATTTTAGCGCATTATTATACAACTGAATCCAATGACAGAACCACGGTAAAGCGAGTTGTGGCTAGCATATCAACCACTAAAGTACCCCCACAATGCACCAAATTGATTACTCCCTTCGTATTTAACCGACCTACAGTTTCTGAATAAGCTTTGTAGGATACAACAATCAATTGCATTCAAAAAATATACACTGTGTTCCATTAAAAAAATCATTTATCTTGAGAAGGAAACGTTCTTATGTTACGCATGTCTTACATATCTACACCGCTAATTGATTGGTTTTTTAATAAAACTACCAAACAATACGTGAAACGCAAAACGCCCACCGGTTTGGCCAGTTTGATTTGATTTTCATATTATTGTATTTGTACCTGTTCCTACAATCTCTGTTAGTTGCCAATCTATTTGAAATTGCTACTTCCCAAGAATAATATAATCTGGATTATTAAAATGTATGTGTTTTAAATAAATTATAGTGAGCTTGGAAAATGTATAGAGGGTTGCCTATTCTTGAAATTTTAAGCTAGTGCTTGAGACACCCTCCATTATCTGTGAGTCAATTCGCTCCTCCAAGTGTCGGTATTTGCATTATTATGGCGTACCGAACACTACTATGAAATATGCTCTGCTACGTGTCTCTGATATGGCCATTCAGGGCAAATGTACTAGTGATCCATATATTACGTTCTAATGTACAATCGCTATAATAATATACAAATCTGTTGGTACTAAGAGAGACGATGGCAAAAAGGTTAACTAGTGCTTGCTAAGATGTTGCATTAGTAGTGACTAACTGCATGAAAAATATAAGCATGTTAACAGCAATGTAATACGTGTAGGTACACAGAGCTAAATATCCCAGAAGTTTATTTTAATATTCCTCGTATATATACATGCATCTGCCGCCAAGGCTGTTGCAAAATTCTAGCTAGGATGATGATAAACGCTCATGTAACATGCATGAATGCTTAAGCTTCCCGAGCTTGAATAAACACTACACATTTTATAAAAGTCAATTTCCTGCTTGACTCTCTGTTCACACACATACACCCTTCCATTTACATTACGGAATAAAAATACCGTCGGATTTAGATTTATATGTTTTGTTTTTGTAAAATGAGGGTAAATAGAATGACGTAAATGCATTAAGTATTCTGCGAAAGCAGATTAGCAAAATAGCTGCCGTGAATGGATAAAATAATTTCATATTTTTATGAATATTTTCACAACTTAAAATGTTTGTTTTAATCTACCCTAAATTGATCTCGGTATTATTTATTTTGTAAATAATGATGGAACTTAAGAAGTATTCTTAAAACATATTGAATGGTTTGTGGCATGAAACTGTGAGTTTTATTTCTAAGGTCTTATGATGGGATGCATATACAGAGAATCTTTCTTTATAGTATACATTGCCTATGTATACTTTTAAAAAGAACGCATCAATTACGCCTATTATGTAGGTAACCAACTATGCAGACAACTAAAGCATTCTGTGGCCAACACAATCAAATTAATTCAAGGTTAAAAATAAAATTTGTCTTTATTTAATGTCTTATTGCATTTTTTATACAACCATGTACAGTAAAGACGAAAAAGTGGAAATTCTAATGTGGCATCAGAATGGTAACAGCTTAAGAACCGCGAGAGACTTATTTTTACTAAAATATCCAGAAAGACCTATTCCTTGTATTCGAACCGTACAAACAATTGCTAGAAAAATTAAATCAGAGATGCGTAATAAATTCCCATAAAATAAGAACTAAAAGTAATCACGTTCTAACCGAAGAAATGAAATGAAATATTTTATGCTACGTTGAAGAAAACCCCATAGTATCACTACGAGAAATAGATTCACATTTTTATGTTTCTAAAACTTCGGTATTTATAACACTAAAAGAATTTAAATATAAATCGTATACATTTTCTAATCACCAACAACTATTCGATGAAGACAACGAAAAAAACAATGATTTTTTGTGAAACATTCTTTTATTTGCTGAATGACCATGAATACATTTTAAATAAGATAGTTTTTAGTGATGAAGCAACCTTACTATAAATGGAGAAGTCAATTCACAAAATTTTTGGTATGTATTATAATTCCTCATCTATCCACTATCCATTATCCTGCTAATCTTATTCCTTAGATATTGGTCCCGCACTAACCGCCATTTACAAAACTTAACTCACAGTCAATACACTGGGAAAGTTAACGTATGGCTGGGAATACTTGAAAATAAGCTTATCGGTCCATATTTTATTGATGGTAATCTCAATACAGCCAAATTTTTAGAGCTATTAAGGAACG
>JABXWE010027497.1:0-17017 GCA_014611495.1 Limonius californicus | reverse complement strand
AAATTTGTTGTTTATATTTTTTTGCTTTATTTTAAATTTTTCCACCTTTGAAGCCCCCCCCCCTCCCCCGATACGACCTTGGATTTGATAATGGCAGAGAAATAGCGGAAGAAATAAACATCGCAAGTCTCACAGTTCACAAAATAATTCCCGTGAAGTTGGGAAAGTCAAAGCTTAGCGCGTGGTGTGTCTCTCGCTTCTGAAAGACGTCAGATGTCAGTGCTTTCAGGAGAACTTAGAGCTGCTGCGTATGGACCCAGATGTTCGCCGAAGGAGGAAACTCATAAACAGCCATTGAAATGTATTTATACAAGCTTACTTATAAGTTGACTTGTATTTATTATGTTTCAATATACTGTGATAAATTGAAATTGACCCAGATAAGTTTTGCCAACGTTCGATGACTGGAGATGAAACGTGGGTCTGTCATAAAAATCTTGGGTCAAAAATAGAACCTAGGTAATGGAAGCATCGGACTTCAGCAACCCCCAAGAAATTCAGAGTGGAAAAATCGCCTTGAAAGGTAGTTGCAACTGTGTTTTTAAGATAACGACGGATTGTTGCGCACACAAAAGTACCGTTTCCGGAGGATATTATGCCAATCACCGCTTTACGTGAAAATATTTAGGAAAAAAGACACGGAAGCTCACGTCGGGCGTCCTGTAGCTTCACAAGAATCCGTCAGTTCATACATCCCGGAAAGCGTAAGCTGCTATCCGCGACTGTGAGTTCAAACAGCTAAAATAGCCATCCTACAGCCCTTCGGATTATTACCTGTAGACAGCAGTTTTCAAGCTTTGAAGAGGGCAAGGCAGTGGTGTAGGCCTGCTTTGCTAATCTACCGAAAATATATTTTTGGAAGAGGATAACATCTCTGAAGTGAAGACAGAACAAGTGCATTGAACTCCATGAGGACTGTATTGAAAAATAAGAAGTTTAGTTTTTAAACGTCTTTATTTTTCTACTATGTACAGATATATTATTGAATACTTCTTGTACTATTCTTGGAAACTTCTTTTTGATTGCGGTATGAAGAAATTTGTAGAAGGTTGGAACAAGTTTATTGCCATGGGAGACAATTACGTAGCAATGTCAAATGCACAATTTAATGATAATGAATAAATAAAAGCTTTATAGTTTATAACGAAACGGCTAAAGTTTTAAAAACAACGACCGTGTAAATACAATTTATATTAAATCATCTATATAAAATATAAAGTTTGGAAAAATAGAATTTTTTTCAACTCTACTTCATGTCACAAAAGTCATTATTAATTACCGTTTTAATTTTCCAATATTTACTTTCTATATTTAATTTCATTGTATTTTGTCTCCGTACCCATTTAGAGCTATAAAAAGTTTTTTAACAGTTTTAATTACAAACTTGTCGGCCCAGCAAAAGTAAAAGTACCAAACAAAATTTTGCCACATCTATAAAAAATCAACTGGTAAAAAATGATTCGTTCTGTTGTACATTATTAAGCGTCACATTCGCAACTACACGAATCCAATAAATAATTCAAGCTTAAAAGCATTTTTAAATCACCCGCCTGCCTTAAATCTTACGTTTCCTTGAATTCAGAAAGCTTTTAATCAATTTCTTTTACGCTTGAATAAGATACCAAAAATAGTTTTCTGTTAAGAACGTAATCCGTGAATTTCCCAGCGCATAAAACGTTCTTGCTCATAAATATCAATGTTACTTGCCCTAGTTACATTTTACCAATATACAGGGTGTCAGTTTATCAATGTACAATGTGTGATATTTCTGGAAGTAAAATAGGTATTGACCTTTTCTAGAGAACGGGGGGAATCTTAATGAGCTAACCTTCCCCATTCAACCCCTTAGACTATAGGTATCCCCAAAAACAATTTCAAATGATAACATCCACTTTGTGGTACGTCATTGAAAAGCTCTTGCAAAATGCTTTTCAGTAGTAGCAACATTTCCTTAATCGGCTCGTTTGGGAAAAAAATTAAAAAGTTCGAACCAATTATTGTAATTGAAATTTAAAAATACTATGTGATCATTTTATCTTGTAACACGTAAGGCTACATCTCTTACATGTACATGAAATGCATAATTAACTTTTCTTTTTATTTATTACAAAATATTTTTTTACATTAGTAGTCCTTTGAACAGGCAAATGTCAACCACTGTTTTCTCAAAACTTAACAAACTTCTAAATAAATTGTTGATTTGTATAGATTCTTGCGGTAATAACAGTCAGTTTCAATGTATTCTAATAGCAAGAAAACGGATATGATGTTGATTTTGGGAGAATGCAGAGGGGCGGCGGTCTTAGCAGTACGACGGTATGCCCGGATACACCCATTCCATCACATAATGCCGTTAGGCGTTTAGAAGTAAATTTGCGGCAATGTGAACACTTTTCCACGCCAAAGGTGAGACAACGACATGTCACAACTGTACAAGTTCAACCAACGTAACTACTTTGAAATTTATTTATTTAAACAATGTATAGTTTACTAAAATATCTATGGAATACAAACAATACCTTTTACAAAATAAAGTAATCATCCTGTATATGTTTAAATGTTCAAAATGATTTTCATTATTCTTTAGACAATAGCAAAGTCTACTCTCAAATTCTCTCCAAGTGGAAGGTTTGTTGCAGCATACCTCGGCACTTCTGAACTGTTCGTTGTCGCAGTTTTACAACGGACTGAGACTGAGTTTTGTAGACAACAGATTTTAAGAAAATAATTCTAATGGAGTCAAATCGGGAGATCTTGGGGCATATTCGATTTGTTCTCTTCTACTAATCCATTGCTCTGGATAATTTTAATTATAATAATTGGTTCAGAAGCTTTCGAGTTTTTTTTTTTATTTTTTCCGAAACGAGTCGGATGAAGAAAGGTTTGGTACTACCACAAAATAATACACTAGTGAAAAGTGTATTATTCTGTGGTACTACTGAATAGAATTTTCTAAAAGTTTTTAATGAGGTATTACAAAGTGGGTGTTACTATTTGAAAAAATGTTTAAAGATATGTAGAACCTAAGGAGTTAAATGGGGAAGCTTATCTTACGAGTCACGATGACTCTCCCTCCATGTTGTAGAAACGTTTTCTAGAAACATTCAATATTTATTTTGCTACCATAGATATAACACACTGTACGTTTTCACCCTGTAAAATACATGATATTCTAACTGTGAAGCTAAGTGCGTTAACGAGTAGCATTTCTGTTTCAAACCTAGCATTACCTTGATTTAGAGCTCATAAAAATTAAAAACCCCTTAAAATGCTTTTAAACGATCCAACATACAGCAATATTTCAACACGAAACTGTTTGCTGGAATGTGTCGCAATTTTTACGGATATGCCCCTTGTTTGTTCAATTAAAACAAACATTTTGAGTTCATCATCAAGTGTTTATGGCAGTTTTACTTTTATTTTCTTTGAAATAAAAAATATAGCGTAATTTTTTAATTTAAACCTGTAAATCTATTGACCTTTTTGTATACACCAGTCGATATTGTACATGGTAATCTACAATAGTTCACCCTTAGTAGTTCTTCCAACATAAAATATAACTTCAGGATCACATAATTGTCATGTAGGTGGTCCAACAGCTGCTACAAGGAAGATGTTGCATAATGTTCAAGTTTTGAGTATGAAACAGAAATTTTAGATAATTGTTCTTTTGGAAAATTGAATATATTTAAAGTATAATTTAAAACCTATGAAAATTTGAAATGTAGAAACGGGAAATAAATCTAGCAACAAATCTGTATAAGTTTCTAAAACATCATTTACCAAATCTAAAATAAAAACAGACGTGTTAGTAATTACAAGGTGGTGCGTTATCAGCCTTACGTATAGGCAACTAAACATACGCAACTATATTCCTGAACTACTGTAATTCTGATTTAATGTTTGTTTTCATATAATTATGTGTAATTGAACTACATATTTATTCAGTTACGGTATTTACTGCAACAATAGTACTATTATAAAAAAATGTTAAATTTTTTTATCACTGCTTTGAGTTTCTTGGATAATTTATTTCATTTTTATTAAAATTGGCTAGGAGTAATTGATTAATAATGACATGCAAGGAAATATTAAACCTACGAAAGAAAATTATAAAACCATTTTTTGCTTACTTTTGCTGTAAAAAACAATAAGATTTATAAAAAATAAGTATAGGCAGACATGTTTCTTGGTAGCAGGTTTTTAATTTAAATTGTACAGTTTCTACATTTGAAGTATGTATTTTCGAAATTACAGATTTTTAAGGCTTACGCTATTTATTTAGTATCAAAATGATGAAAAAGAAAAAACTTTTAAGACAGTTTTTTTTAAAATCCTTTTAACGGCTTTGTATGAACTGCATGCAATCGTAGAAATATGAAAGCTCTATAAAATTATTTGTTAGTAATTGGAAGTCTCCTCGTGTAAAGCTTCATAGAAATGTTTGATAAATTTGAAGTGTCACTATTAATACTGTCTAACCTATTTACTGAAATCAGATTCAATAAATTATTATAAACTTTAATCGATTGAATATCTGTTAAATATAATAATACGAAAACAAAAATAAAATACACATTAGTTTGGAACGTGTCTAGATTTTGACCACAGTATTTCTTCATCCCTGTTCACATCCATTTGATCCCATAATCCTTATTCGCTTCCCCTGATCATTCGAACAGTTATTATTAGGCTTAGGATAATTATGCATTTGCATATTTGCATACGCAAATACATATTTTTGGTAGCAAATGTATATTTTAATTGTTTTGAGCATTAATGCATAATTTGCAGCATTTGTCTGTTTAAATTGCATATTGCAATTTTTTGTTATCAAGTACAGATTCACTTTGTCAAGCAGTCTGAGAATTTCCAGAAATTTGAAATAATCTTCTAAACTTTTTCATGTATTTTGAATAAGTAGGTACTTTCTTAGTTGTTAAGCTTCGAAAAACTAGAACACTTGGAAATGCTAAGAGAATTACGAAGATTGGAATGGCTCTGTTGCGTTAACGGGAAAACCTGTGAATCAACAATCAGTTGTCTACTAGTTCCAATAGTGTGTTAACATCTTCAAGATGCCGAAAGAAAAAAAGTATATAAGTGCTATTTTAAACCAGTTTGTGAGGGACTATGATGATTTCACAACAGGCGGGCGTCTGTTATTTTGTAAATACTGCAAAGTTCCTGTTGCGGCAACCAAAAAGTTCCAAGTTACGCAGCATATTCAAACCGGAAAACATGCAAGTAATAAAAATCGAAAAAGGGAGAATAACCAACGCAAGTGTTAATATGTCCTTTACCAAGGCCTGGACTCAAACGTTCAGAATTTAATGAAGGAATTTTTAAGGCTTTTATTCGTTTATATTCCGTTGGCTAAATTAAAAAATGAAGTTCTTTGCAATTTTTTGGAAAAGTACATGAAACAGAATATTCCAGACGAATCGACATTAAGAAAAAATTATGTTTCAGGATTATATGCAGCAACGTTACACAAACTAAGAGAAAAAGTAAAGGTCACAGTATTTGGGTGTCCCTGGATGAAACAACCGATGCAGAACAAAAATGCGTAGCAAATTTTGTGTTTGGTATATTAGGGGTTAACGAAGAAAAACATAAATCATGCCTGCTGACTTTAAAACTCTTGGACAAAGTGAATCATTCAACAAGTGCTGCTTTTTTCAACGACTCTCTAAGCTTATGTGGCCGTCTGGAATTTTATATGAAAAAGTGGAGTGGTTTGTAATGACGCTGCAGCATATATGTGCAAAGCATTGCGAGGACTGCAGATTTTGTATCCAAACATGATACATGTAACCTGGTTAACACATGGTTTACATTATTTCGCAAACGTTAACGTTCTGATATCATCTGCAAAAAGATTTTTCTCAAAGCACCGAGTCGTGTGCAGAATTTTCATTACAAGATGGGGAACTTGGGTCGACGCTGCTGTGTGTTACACTAAAAATTTTGAAATTGTGAAGAAAGTTGTTAATGAATTTGACTCTGAAGAAGCGTAGGGCATTGAAGTAGCACAGGGTATTCTGAGAAGAAAAGATATTCGAGAAGATTTGATTATCTGTACAAGACAACATTGAAATAGTAGAAAATATGGCTAAGGGTTATTGATATAACGTTAATTTTTTTTCTAGTTAATTGACTTGTTAGTAGATATTTAAGTACATAGTTTGGATGTTTTTGATGCATATTTGCATTCATATCTTGAAGTTTTTTAGTGCACAATTATCCTAAGGCTAGTTATGATTGTTGAAAGATTGATTAGTTCCAATAAATTTGTTGAAAACCTACCTTCGTAATTGTATGTATTAAATCGTTACTGTCCGTTAAGTACAAGAAGCATAATTTTCTCAATTCAAACAAATTCAGTCATGAATAACTTACAAAAAAATTAAATTTTAAATATTGTTAAAAGAACACGCAATGCTTAATACTCTAAAAATACAAAAAAGTAAAATCTTATCGTGTTTTCTAAATTGACAATTTTCTTTCAAACAAATCACAGCGATGTTTTTAAATATGTCTTACAAACAGAATGTAATCCTCTTTCGCCAAATGTACCGCTTTCTTCAAGTTCCAGAACGCAAGAACATATTATTATGAAAATTTTTAAAAGGTATTAAGCGTGCATAACGTTTTCCGTGGAACATTCCACCACAAGTTTATGACGTAGTTAGTTAATAAAATAACACTAACGATAAATTTTCTAATGAACTATTTTCTAAATAAAAGACTATAAATAAACACTCCCGGCAAAACACATTGATTGAATCGGACTATGAACTTTAGAACATTAGATTAGGTTAAAATTCTAGCAAAACCTTGTTTATCGCATATACAAGGAGGATTCAAAATCTCTTCGACTTGACCCCTTTAACGAAGTGATGGTAAGGCCTTAATTTTTTACAACTTCAATTAACAAGCTCATGTGTCACAATAGATAAAATTTGATTTAACTCTGGTTATTGGCACACCATTCGTGTTACGAAAACAATTCTTACTAATTGCTAACTTCGTGCTAGAAATAGCTGTTGCTTTTAGGAGAGTTCAATATTCAGCTTAGCCATCTTCACGTGTCAAAAGTGTCTGCAGGATGGGCGTAAAGAAACCTCATGCCAAGCAAAATCGAATGCAATGGTTCATGATAAATCTTGCCCTAATGCATCCATGTAATCGCCGAAGAAATTTCGTTCCTAACCTCCGCAGGTATAATATTGTTGTCCGTTCAGAGATGTTGAAAGTCTCCCAAACCCGCTAGTCCATCTTCAAAACAACTTTCAACAGGCTAAACGCCCATATACGCCCAAGATATCAATCTTTTCCGCCTAAACTCCTGGACCCAAACTTGCCAATCCCTGGACTATCGCCAGGGCAAACTTTTCTGGAACAAGTTCGAAACTCTCACATGCCAAAAACACCCGCGTCAACCACCACCTAATTTCAAATAACACCATTTTCAATAATCCCCAACATAAGGCAAATTGTTTCGCCGAAACTCTTCGAACCATGCACCAAGTCCCGAATGACCCAAATTTCAACGAGCCATTTCGAATTCGAACCGCTCATGCCAATGCTCAATTCCGCCTCAACCCCCTTCCCCCCCTCCCAACCCAGACCCTCTTATGGAGCCCACCAACTTCGATGAGGTCAAATTCCACTTCAAGCGCCTCAAAAATTCCAAAGCTCCCGGCCCCGACCAACTTAAGTCGCTCCTCTTCGAAAAACTCCAACCAAGGTATCGATGCCATTGTCACAATCTAGAATTCCTGCCTCCAGATTTCTTACTTCCCCACAGCCTGGAAAGAAGCTTCGACCATCATGATCAGCAAACCCGGCAAAGATCCTCACGACCCCCTATCATATCGCCCCATATCCCTGCTAAACATCATCGGCAAAACCCTCGAATAAATCATCGCTTCCCGCCTCCGAGAAACCCTCGAATCCAACAATCTCCTCTCCCAAGAACAATTTGGTTTTCACCCCCACCGCTCCACTATAAACCCCATCTTCGAACTCCACACGACTCCACCAGAAGTGACAATCTGAACCGATGCACGCTCGCCGTCTTCTTGGACATAGAGCGTGCTTTCGATCAAGTCTGGCATGACGGTCTCGTCCAAAAATTTCTCTCCTTAAATCTCAGCCCAAATTTCGTGAAACTCATAGACTCATTCCTCACCAATCGCTCCTATAGAGTTAGAGTCTTCGACTCCCACTCCCACTCCATCGACCTTCTCTCAAGCGTCCTCCAGGGTTCCATACTTTACCCCCTATTATACTCCGTATTCGCCCACGACTTCCCAGTCACAAACCCAACCCCAGCCAAAACTCGTTTTTTCGCGGATGACACCGCCATTTGGACCTCCCAAAAAACCTCCCTTTCCGCATCCCGCGAAATCCAAGTTGCCCTCAACCACATCTCCACATGAACCAGCAAGTGGAGGATTAAACTCAACGGCGATAAATCAACCGCATCCTACTTCGACATCCGAACTCCTTCCACTCCCAGACTGGATGCAATCGACATAAATATTTCTACCCACAATCAAGCAATCCCTCTTTCAACCCAAGCCCGATACCTGGGGATCACCTTCAAAAATATCTGCTCCCTAAACCTCGACATCCGAGAAACCCTGAAAAAAGTCCGCAACCGTTCCAATCTTCTACGACGCATCCAAGGTCGTTTCCACGGCTGCAACTCCCACATCCTCCTCCACACCTACAACACCTTCATTCGCCCCGTCATTGAATACCGAGCCCCCATATACGCCACTCTCAAGCCCCATCTCCTCCATCAAATCGCAGCATGCGAAAGGCAAATTCTTCGTCGCATATTCCGTCTTCACAGAGAATACCCCAGCCACCTAGTCCACATCGACACCGAAACCACCCCGATATGCGACCGCCTCACCCACCTTCAGCAGAAATACATTTCTCGCACCCTTCATCAAGGCATTCCTATCGCCAACGAAAACCTCATGACCTCCCACAAATCCCTAAACCGTGATCTCGTCCCAGTCAACCGTGTTCCCAGGGAACCCCGGAGGAAACTCCCTCACCCCCTACAGCTCTCCTATCTTCCCTGTACCCTGACCTCCCTGAAACCCTCATTGATATAATAGAGGACACTCCACTGTCAATGAGGTGAACAGACTACCTCCGTGACCGTGTAACCCCCCAAATGTGGTACACGTACAATTACGTACGGCCATGCCACCCACCTTTTTTCAGGAATTTCTCTTTTTTTTTCGGGATACCACATTTACCCCCGCCCAACTAACAGGTAATACTACACTTTTACTTAACATTACAGATTTTATTTTTGGCTGCAAAATGCAGAAACCACAGAAGCAAGAACCCAATTCACACGCCCAGAAGCAGCAGCAAGAACCTACAAGAAGGAAGGAAGGAATCCCAGGGTTGAAGAGGACCAAATCCTACAACGGCCCACTCACACAGGACCTAATTAATAATTAAAATATATGAAATGTAATATCTTAAGTTTTTGTCAATAAACGTATTTGAATTGAATTGAATTGAGAAATATTGAAGGAATTGTTATAACTGATTACGTGCAGCGAAATCGCTGCTAAATATTATGCCAAATTGATATAGAAAGTGTTTAACAGAATGAAGCCGAAACGTCGCTGTAAGTTAATTACCCGGGTCTTACTGCTTCAAGACAACACCTCCTCACATAGATCCAAAGATGCAGCGGCCGCCATTCGTATATATAACTTTACAAGGCCATCCACCTACTCTACAACGTTAATTAGCTTCTAACGATTTTTTATTATTTAAAACTGTAAACTAACTAGTAGGGGGTAGAAGGCATCGGCACGGTCCGGAATAAGAAGCAACAGTAAATCACTATTTGGAGTTTAGAAGGGCTTGAAATCTCGTTACTATAAGTGTGTAAGTGTTAATGGAGATTACATTAAAACATACAAAATTATTCATTACTCTACCGTTCCGCCAAGCTAGTCCATTTACTAGCGTGTTATCGGCCCAAATACGTTTTCAGTTAATCAATTTTAATGTTGCTAATAATTTGAATAACTTTGTTATCGCTGCTGGCTGTTCCAGTACATATTTTAGAAGTAATGAATAACGTGAAACACTTTTATGATTGGATTAGTCAGTTGTTTATGCTGTTATGTACATATTGTTCGTTATCACTTCTAAGCTAATTAGTTACGGTAATTAGATTATAAACCTTACGCTGAAAATATAGAAGAGCAAATTAGCAACAACCTAGTACATTGAGGGACATTAAACCTACATGAGAGAGGTAAATTGAGGTACATGTAAATACGTACGATTTATGCTTACAGCTGAGAAGATAAAAAATGGTTTTCGTGTATTGTAGCAAGACTGAGACTGATATACGAATATGAAATTAGAAATTTCCAAAATTCTTCTAAAAATATATCTAAAATAATTTATAGTGAAAACATACTATAACTGGTTTATTCACTGTCAAAAAAAGTGATATACAAGTTTTTGGCTGGCGAACATACTTTACTTTGAACATGTGACATAACCTACAGTTTAAAATGCGCCTTTCAGCTTGAATTTTGCATTGAGATTTTCAGAATTTTTAGTAATACGCTGGCAAGAAATGGTCTCCGCTTTATCATATAAGTTAATTAGTAGTAATAGCCTAATAATTGCTCTATTAATCAATTTATTCATTTCATTATCAGACTTTTATCCGACTGCTGGACATTGGCCTGTTCTCTGCCACGTGTTTCTTCTCAGCGCTAAGGTAGAAACACGGGGGACCTACAGTTTAACGTCGAATCCAAACAAATTAAATTCAAGAGAAGGTATTTAGCAGTAAGATCCCACGGTGTCAAGCCGGATTGGGAAATTGTGTGTAGTGGGTTGCAGCACAATATTTTTATATATTGCGTGGTAATGCTGAGGAGTCGAACCTAAGCCAGAAAGCGAGTGCACTACTGACTGAACTACCACCACATCCTGTTAATTAATTTTACTTAAAACGTGTGTATCTGCGTTTAATTGCATCTCAGTGGAATAGCGAAGTCTTGTGTTTCCTCGCCTTTTCCATTTGTAGAGTCGCATAAAGAAGTAATTTTTCACGGTCTACTGCTACAAGAAAACGGGATTTGGTCCACCACTTTGATATTTTTGCGAAAATAGGCTTTTTCGAATGACGCCTATTAAAATAATAAATCAAAATAACTGTCAGTGTCTTAAACAATTAACAAGCTATGATACAGTCAATACAAAGTTCTCCGTATAAAGGTGCCGTAATAGCTTTAAAATATTAGTAATTATAGTCAAATTATCCAAGAAAATCGAAAACTCAAAATTTCGATTTTTCCGATAAAAGTAATTATATAAAATTTCTATAATTTGAATATAGATCCCAGTAGTTCTTGAGATGCTGAACAATTCTTTTCATGTAACTAAATCTGTATTCTTATCGTTGACGAGAATTCCATACAGACGAAGCTTATCTTAGACACCCTGTGCACATATGTTTCTTTTTTAGGTTTATGTTTCATCAAGGTAAACGTTCTTTTTATTGTCTGAAAGATGAATGAATTAGGCAACAATGATAATACAGATGAATTCTTAGCCCCAATATTGGGTAATTCCCGAGAGAGTCCGAACCTACCATTTCAAAAATAGGAAATCCAAAATACATGTCCAAGTTACTTGCTGTTTCTAAATATTTATTGACGGTTTATAAATCAAATATGCCTGTTTTGTAGATTTGGTATTTTACAATATTCAATTTTTAAATAATGTAAGTGTGAACGAAAACAAAAAGTTTTATTTATAAATCCCAAAGTATTGTAGATTTTTGTAACGTGTATTTTGAGGGTCTATTTTTAGAATGGTAGATTCGTACTCTCGCGTGAATGACTGTACATTGGGGACATAAAACCTAGAGCAATATACACATTTCTTAAGCATTTTGCATATGTACTTATGCATTAACTGGATTCTACTGACTATCTATCTATCTATCGGACATTCTTCCTTCCGTGTATTTCTGCCCATCCGATGGGCAATTAAATTTATACTCTTTACTAATCTTTCCTTCTTCTTCCAAAATCTCTTCCTTCCCATCATATTTCCTTCTTCTACTTTCCACTTTTAGTAATATCTATTCCCAGTTCCTACGCTCCTACAGTCTTTCTGTCTTTACCATTCTATTGCTTCTTACCGTTTCTTCCTCGCAAATATTCTCTTTTTCCCTTGTAGATACAGTGGTATGAAACAGTTCTGTATCACCCAAGAAAATAACTATTTCTTGAAGTTTAGCTACATTTTTGGCGTAGTTTCCAAAAATTACTTTTAAATATTTGATTTTAGTGACTATCAACAACTTTTCTCTTAATTGCGAACTTAGAACTCCATAGAAAATAATTAGGGTAAGTTCTTTGCTAAAATCGATAATCAGTTATTCGCGCATTTTCTAATGGGATTATTAAAATGCATTAACATGAAACTTAAAAGCATCATTAGGAGAAATATTTATTATGTTAGGAGTATATACCTGCAGGTACTATGGATTATTCAGTTGCATTTTGCATGTCCTTAACAGTGGAAAAATGCCATCCGACAAAAAACCGTTCAAATTATCGGATGAAAAACGTCCAAAGAAAACATCAGTAGAGATGACAGTGTATTTCGGAGGACTAGCGTGGCCGACAGAAGTCTTAATTCGACAGATTTAACCAAAATATAGCCCAAAGCTACTGGGGTAAGTGTACGTACTTCTACTGTAAGACGGAGACTTCTTAAATCTGGACTTAAGAGTTGTAAAGCCCGGAAGAAACCCCTCCTACCAGAAAAGCAAAGGCTCCACCGTTTGAAATGGAGAAAGAATCATCGCCATTGGACCCCAGAACAATGGCAGAAGGTATTATTTGGTTATAAATCTACTTTTAACATTAACAATCATGTTGGAAACACACATGGTAGAAGATTTCCTGGAGAAGAATTTTCACGACAGTCTGTTCTGCCAACAATTACACATCCAACCTAGGACATGATATGGGGCTGCATGTCTCCTGAAGGTGTTGGTAGACTTCATGTTGTATCTGGCATGATGAATGCAACCAAATACATTGGTGTTCTACAGAAGAAGATGTTGCCTAGTGGAAAAGAGTTATTTCCTGGCAAAACCTTTATCTTTCAAGATGATAATGCTCCTTGCCACAGCGTAAAGGTTGTTCAACCTTGGATGTTGACCAATAAAGTTAAAAAAATAGACTAGCTCGCACAATCCCCGGACCTAAATCCTATAGAAAAATTGTGTTAGACGATTTCCAACATTATTTCAATAAAAAAGCACTCAAAAACGGAATTAATCGAATCCCTAATTGATGCCCGGTATCGCTGCATTACGAAGGAAGAATCACAAAAGCTGGTGAATTCTATGTCAAAAAGGTGTGAATTAGTTATTAAAAGCAAAGGATGGCTTATTAAGTACTAAAATAGTTTAATATTAATTAGTGTGTACACGTTTAGGTTTTATTTTGTTATAATTCCATTTATCTACAATCTGACCTACAGGTCAATATGTAGTATATAATGTTTACAGGTAATATGACAGTGTAAACTGCCTTACAAAGACTTGCGGGGGAGGGTTCCATCGAACCCTCACTATATAAGTACATTCTTATCTGAGGCAAGAATAGTAAGGATTTAGGGTGAATATGCTAGAATATAACTATACAAGATTTAGTCAAAGTGTGTCGGCAGGTCAGATGGTTTGAACTTTTTCAGTCTTCTAGGTTCTTCGTCTTCCAACATTAGAGTGTGTACAAGTTCATTTGGATGAACACTTAGTCTGTCTTTGTACTTTTTGGCGTAGTTTTGAATTTCACTTTTCACTGTTTGAATGCACAGATCACTAACTCTATTGGGTACATACCACGGAGTATTAACAATAGCACGGAGCACTTTAGTTTGGAAACATTCTAAGGCCCAATCCACACAGAACGGGCGTATGGTGCTGGCGTGGATATGGCTTGGTGCGGGCATGTGTCCCTTCCATGTTCGCCTATGGGCCAATACAGACAGAAGTGACGTGGTGCGAGCGTGGCGACTTCGGCCAACGCCACGCCACTTCGGCCACACGAATGGTCTACACGAGTGGCGTACGCCATACGAAAAGGTCTGTTAATTGTTTGTTTCGCTCGTCTTGGTGCAAAATGCGTGACGATTTTCAATTTAATATTGAGTTCTGCGAAGAAGTGCAACTGTATACGACTATAGACGATCGGATTACTGCAACAGAAGCGCACAACCCAGGCATGGGAACAAATAGCTCAGAAAGGATGCACCCAGTATCTTCTTTTTCTTTGTATGTTAGCTAAATACACAAGGTCCAACATATCATGGTCGTCTTCGTCGTCCGAAAGCATCATGAGAACTAGGTAACTACTCCGCGTCACATAGGGAACTGAACAAATGTCTCGTCTGTGTGAATTAAGCGCGCCACGTCTGCTCCACGCCCGCACCACGCCAGCCCCACGCCAGCACCATACACCCGTTCTGTGTGGATTGGGCCTAAGATGTCAACATTGGACTTGCACGTAGTTCCCCGTAGTGATATTCCATAAGTCCATATGGGTTTAAGGGCTTCGAGCTTCTACCTATTAGCCAGTATAGTTTATTTAGTTTAGGACCCAGTTGTTTACGCTTGTTGAAGATATGGCTTCTCCATGTTAGCCTGCGGTCTAAATGAAGACCAAGGTACTTGGCAGATTCCGCGTGCTTAATTTGTTGGCCTTTGAGCGTTACTGTTGGATAGTTTCTCCTTTTCATCGTGAAAGTTATGTGCTGCGATTTCGTTTCATTTACTTGTATTCTCCAGAGTTTAAGCAATTGCTATATTTTGTTTAGGTGTGCTTGTAAATATCTGGAAGCTTCTTCGGGTCGTATATGTGATGCTAGCACTGCTATGTCTTCAGCAAAAGTGGCTGCTGTGGTTCGCCTAGATGTCGGAAGATCGGCTGTGTACAGCAGATAAAGTATGGGTTCCAGAACACTGCCTTGCGGGATTCCGGAATGTATAGGGTGGAGGTCAGTAGTTGCATCATTATATTTAACGAAGAATTTTCTATCAGTCAAGTAGGATTTGAGGATGTGGTATATTTGAGGAGGGAGAGAGTTTTTTAATTTGTAAAATAACCGTTCGTACTACCCCTTATCAAAGGCTTGCGAAGAATCTAGGAAAACAGCGGAGCAGTATCTATTGCCTTCAAGATCACTATGTATCTTGCTGATTACCCGGTGAACTTGTTCAATTGTCCCATGTTGAGTACGGAAACCAAATTGGTGATTTGGTATCAGTTCTTGCTCATCCGTCATCGGCTTAATTCTTAACAATAATAGTTTTTCCAGGATTTTAGATAATATAGGAATAAGACTAATAGGTCTATATAATGTGACTTCTCCAGGGGGTTTACCTGGTTTTGGAACCATTACTATTTGAGCTGTTTTCCATATGTTAGGATAGTATCCTATTCTTAGGATGGCATTATAGATTTGTGTAAGACAGCGGATTGCTTTTTTAGACAGTTGCTTTACTAACAGTATAACAAAAAAAAAACAGTTAGTCTAGGAATCCATGACTAACAATTGACTTGAGACGTCATAATTTTGCAATTGCTTTATAAAGATTTGTGTGTGTTTACAAATGTTAAACATTGTATTTATTTCATATCTTGTGGTCGTGGAGACAGTATAGTCTGCTACTCGGTTGGAGTGGAAATTCGATGCTCGTGGTTCCTCACGCTCGCCTTCGGCTCCCGTTCGTAAGATTCCACTTGCATCGAATTTCCATTCCAACCTCGTTACAGAATGTACTATAATATACTGAATCGTTTCCGTTTTTTTATGGATCAAAATTTGGCTATTTCTATTACTACTACTACTACTACCATTATTATTACTAGTATTGTGTTTTAGTAGCTGTATTATATTTGCAATAATGAAATGAAAAATATTTGAAATAAGAATGGGTTTCAACTGCAATTTATCTTACTTGTGCAACTGATGCAGAACTATTTCACACTACTGTAGATATTATACGATACTTCAAACATAATTTGTTTTGGGATTACGAAATGTATAAAACTTGTATATTCGTAAACATGTTAACTCATAATAGTGGAAATACGAAAAAGCAGAAGCACTTACGCTATCCTGAGAATCGTGAAGAGCAACCAAAAATTTTGAAGAAAATCTGGGATCCAAGAGACCAACCGCACACAGCAGTCGCTGAATTAATCTCTCCGTCACCGATTTCGCCAACAAAACTGCTTTACCTGAAACAGAAAATGATTTTTAGCTTCCAGTTCCTTACGTACTGTTTGAAACTGTATACAAGAGTGGACTGAGGAATTTGTATGCATTTTTATATGACAATTAAAGCGATATAATGATGGCATAATTTATAAGTACTTCTTTAAATGGATACCGCCAATGAATATTAATACCAACGCTGAGAGTCGGTCCACTCCAACCAAAAATACTAACCAAGACATTCAAAAGTAAATTAAATTTATTAACATTCTCGGGTATTTTATTCATCCTTGCCGTGACCTTCTTGTGTGTTATATTTACACACAGCTTGAAACCTTTTGCAACTGTAAAGTCAGAAGTTCATCTGGCTATCTAGTAATCCACTTCAATCCTGTTCAAAAATTAGGATACTTTCAGAAAAGTGACGAGTTCGAACCATCAATTCGATATCAGCAAAATTAGATAAATAAATAAATCATAGCTCAGCAAAAAGTAAAAAGTCCTTGAGATATGGTCGTATCTTTGCAAAAATGTAGCTTATCTATGTTTGTATCTATTTTTAAAACGAAAATTATTACATCGTTACTCCGTTGATATTATTATGATTTTGGTTGGTTAAAATTACATCTTACATCCAGACCTGGAAACTTTCCAAGCTTTTAAGTTATAATTAATAAGCGTAAATTAGCTCCTTCCCCAAACT
>JABXWE010027495.1:0-23952 GCA_014611495.1 Limonius californicus | reverse complement strand
TGGCAAACCAGCGAGGTATTCTGCCTAGTAAATCTTCTCTGGAGTAGAAGTGTTTACACTTCCCGTGGTTCGGAGCCCACGTTAAACTGTAGGTCCTCTATGTCTGTGACACTCTAAAAACGCGCAACACAGGCATAGGAGAGAAGATCGGTACGTCTCGTAAGAGATAAAGCACTCTAAGAAGAAGAAGAATATTCCGTTACACACATGACATCGAATAATAACTGCTACTATCCTTAAGTTGGGGTAGTCGAGAATGGAGGAGGTAGATGTTCAATTACGTTCACTTTACCGAGAAGTGAAGTACGTCAGGTTTTTCTTGTGTAGCGTAATCCACGTTTAATAATAATTGAGAGGTGTTCCCTAAAAATCCGTACTAATTTTAAGAAGTTAGTAGGTTTTGGTTTTCATGGCAACCAGATTGTTTAGTTGTCAGTTTAAATGATATTTCTTGTCTTAACACAGTTTTACAGGTAGCAGTCTAAAATTTGTTTTGCTAATTATATAATTATATTTTTAAACTCCTTTTATTACTAGAAGTACATCTTATGTGATACTTAATCTAAAAACTTACATCTAGAAAATACATGTCATGGAGAGTAATGCTCCAGTGAGCTTTCTCTAAGAATCTATATGAAATATTTCTCAGTTTTATTATGTTTACGTGAAACGGGTCATTAGGTCGGCCGGTTTAAACCTCTTCAGTCTTTTGGTCTCTTCTTCATCGTTAAACAATATGATTGCCAGTGGGTGGGTGTACTTTTATTTTGCCTTTGTATTTTATGCTGATGTTTGTTATTTCTTCCCGTACTGTTGTTACACGTAGATCAGCATAATAGCCTGTACCATGGTGCATTGACTATCGCGCGGAGTACTTTATTTTGGAATCTCTGCAATATTTCAATATTGGATGTACTTGCAGAACCCCATAATGGTATACCATACGTCTATATGGGTTTTAATATTGTCTTATATAATAAAAGTTTATTTTCAGTGCACAGTTTTGACTTTCTGCCAAAGAGCCAAGACATTTGGCTAAATGTTTTACCTAGTTGTTTTCTTTTGGAAAAAATGTGTTTGCGTCATGTCAGTTGCTTGTTCAAGTGAAGGCCTAATTACTTGATTGCATCACTTTGCGGTGTATGTGTTCCATTTTACAGTACTGGGGGGCAGTTTCCGCACTTCAAAGCGAAGGTGGTATGATCAGATTTAGTTTCGTTGGCCTTGATTCTCCAGCGTGGTAACCATTCTTCGAAGTGGTTTAAAAGCGTCTATAGTTTTCGTGAGGCTTCAATGAGGTTTTCGTGCGACGCTAAAATTGTTGTGTAGTTAGCTTAAGTGACAATCATTGTCATTTGTGTCATTTCCGGTAAGGCAGCCGTGTATATGGAGTATATCATGGGCCCAAGGATACTTCCCTGAGGGATTCCAGGTAGTACTGGGTATAATTCGGTGTAGGGGTCTTCATATTTAACTAAGAATGTTCTGTCGGTCAGATAGGACTTTAATAAAGAATACACTGGATGTGGAAAAGCACACTTAAGTTTTTTAAAATAAGCCTGTATACCAAACTTTATCAAACCCTTGACTTATATCTGCACATACGGCTGAGCAGTAGCGTTTTTCTTCATAATCACTATTGATTTGGTTTACTAGTCGATGTATTTGTTCGATCATTCCGTGGTCTTTCCTAAAACCAAATTGATGTGTAGGTATGAGCTGATATTCGTCGATTATAGGAACTAGTCGTTTGAGTAGTATTTTTTCTAAAACCTTGGAGAGCATCGGTAGTAGAGTGAGGGGTCTATATGATGCGACATCGTTTGGATTTTTTTTTGTTTTCAGTATCATGGCTACTTGCGCTACTTCCACTGACAGGGGAAATATTCAAGTCTTAGTATCGCACTGAATATGTATATTAATAATTTGAAACCTTTGTCAGACAGTTCTTTTAGTATTTTGCCGGTAATGATAGTTTCTACCTTCCTTTGATTAGTTTTCTTTAGTGGCAAGGCCATCTGATACGGAGTTTCTAGTTCTTTCCTAATTTCTTCTTCAGCTGCTGGTAGTTGCGGTGGGTTTGGTTGGAAATTCTGGCGAGATGTTCAGCAAAAGTTGTGGCCTTTTGGTTTTCTGTTCTTGCGCAGGTGTTGTAGCTGGTTCGTGTTGAAGATATTTGTAGAGGTCGTTTTAATTTGCGTGTAACTTTCCACAGAGAATAGTCCGTTGCTTCAGTCGGTGTTAGTCCGTTAATATATTCTTGGATAGATTCATTTTTCACCCTATGCAGTAGTTTTTTGAGGTCTTTTGCTAGTTTGTTATATAGCTGTTTGTCAGGTAGAGCTCTTGTTATTTGTCATCGTTTTCGTGCTTTCCGTTTTTCTGATATTTTCTGCTTTACTATTACCTTTTTCTATTATATAAATGAAGTCTAAAGAGTTAAACCTGTGCGTTCGTGTCTACAACTTCTACAAAAGTAACCTAAATAGAGGATTGCAATCGGTCCGAATGGATTGAGTCATTCGTTTATCCGGAAGTCTGGCTTTGCTATCATCGCGCAGAACTATTTGAAGGAATCTATTTAGCATAGTCTTATTCCCTAGATTCGAGCTAATTGTGGATTTGATTATTACGTATTCTGACCAGATCAGGCACGTTCACACTACGCTAAAACTGTCATCCAATACTTGCGTAATGAAAACACCAAAAAGAAAGAAAATTGATAATCGGTAGTATTTTAAAATCTCAAGTGTATAACAAAGGATGAAGAGCATCAAATGTTAATCAGCGAATTACTAGAATCAGGTATTGCCTCCGAAAAAATAATTCTGATTTTATAGACAAGCTAGCAAAGAGTGCCCAGAATCGAATCGATTTTGTGCGTCGAAATCTCGAAATGGTCTTATAGAAACTTTATAACTTTATGTCTATTATACTGTGTTTCCTGTGATATTTAACCTTTGTACTAAGCGCTATAATGAATACATTTATTTGTTGTTGAAATTAGTACAGATTTTTAGGAAACACCCTTTATGTTCTAAATAACGAAGCTTTTGATATTGCTGCAGATTGTGTAATTGTCAATCAAAAAGAAGATAATTGTAAAACAACGATAACTAGAACAGAACAAGTAGTTGAAGACATTATTTACAAATTATACAAAAAACCTGCCTACTTTACAGACAAAAACAAAAGGACGTTCTTTCTATATCTTTACGTTATATAAGCTATCAATGTACGAAATGGGATTTTCTTAGCAAATCATTAACAGACAACACTATACTACGGAATTAGCATGAATTGTTAAGCTAAAACAAAAGTATTTCGATAAAATAGAAAGTATCATGAGGAAAATGTATGTGTATAGATTATTGGGCTAGTTGAAACGTAGGGACGTTAATAGGCGATGACCTCAGGTTTTTTAACTGATAGACAATGTATCAACAACAACATCAAAGTTGAAATGAAATGAAAAAACGGTCCAAAAAATGAAAAGAATCAATTGTAAGAAAGTAGTGCTTACTGTGAAATCAATATAGGTACGCTTATAATATACAAGCTGTTTCAGACCACCCGTATCATGCTTTTACTTTTAGATGCGATGAGCTGTAAATAAGGCGATAAAAATTTTACTACCAAAGCTTAGGAAAAGAATTTATTGACACTGATAAAATTTTTCGGTGAAACCAGGAGTAGGGAAAACCAGAAAAACCATTAAGAATTTTATAATGGAAGTATAGGTCATGGTATCATTGGATAGTGATTTTAAAAAGAATCCTTTTTCATTTGAAAACTTTTTTGATACTTTCAACGGTTAATCAAATAATTTAAAAAATGCCACAGGACCTTTCCTACCTATTCATCTTCTGGGTAGCAGTTGTTCTGCTGATCGTCGAGCAACAACCGAAAAATGCGTTGGGCACCCGCCCTGTTGCAGTCACTGGAGGCTCTCGTGGCCGGTGGAATATCTTCTAATAGCTCATCAAGAACAGTTTGAAGAAAGTCGGCGTACACTATTCCATTTAAAGTTCCTTTGAAGAAATAAGGTCGAAGCATTACTTATGCATATTATCTGTGCATATTTCTCTGGTAGAATCATGGGGATTTAAAACAACAGCGGCGAGGACTCTTTTTCATTTCTAATGGGTCGCCTGATTCGTTGATTTCTTTTATTAATGCATGCATTTGACTGGTTGTTCGCACACGGCTAGCAAGGCGTTGGAAAACCTTGCGAAAGTGACATACACACTATGAGTGCCTTCTAGCGGAAAGACGATTAGCAGCCTATAATTTTGGCGGCATTCACGCAGTACCATCAGCATATCAAATTATTCTTCATTAGAAAAAGGCATCATATTTTGGAAAACAAAGAATAAGAATAAAACTATTTAAGAATAGTATGTAAACCCAAAAGATTATAACTACTGAACAAAACACAAATCAAAAGGATTACAACAAGAGATTGTAAAGGCTAGAAAGCACAACCTATACTTCCATTTGAAATTTTAAGGTTGCTTCCGGTTTTCCCTACTTCCGGGTTTCCCTGGAAAATTATAACAGTGCCACTAAATTCTTTTGCATATGCGTTGGTAGTAGTTTTTTGCTTCAACTTCAGAAGTGTTGCGTTTTCGAAGGAAAAGGCTGGACTGGAAGTTTGATATAGCCTGTACATATGTGGATCTAATTTAGTGAAATTTTTTCACGTTTTTGCAACCTATTATCCTTTTAATAATACGAGGGCTGCTCTCTTTCCGCTGAGCCTATCTGGCAGGCTGTGATATTTTGTAACAAATTTTGCTTGACATTTTAACGTAGTTATTTACAAGTCTAATTATAGTGAAAGTTGTTATATATACTTAAATGTTTCTAAAATATATAATTTTAACGAAATCCTTTCCTCAAGAAATCATGGAATAGAATAAAGAGATTATCGAGTTGTGATTTTTCACAACTTCACGCGTGGCTTAAGCCGTAAAGAATGTTTTGAGGAAATCAATCGAGTATTTGGTGACAACTCGTGTTCCTTAACTACCGTAAAGCGGTGGTATAATGAATTTCAACGTGGTCGACTTTCCTTAAATGACAACTTTCGAGCTCCTAAGCCAAAAATGGCAGTTACCGAGAAGAATATTGGTCTTGTATAAAACATGATTGACGAAGACCGGCATGTTACTGCCAGGAGTATTCAAGCAACTTTAAAGATTGGTGTGAAAGCAATTGACACTATTTTACACAAACATAAGCTTTGTTAGATAACCCACAATTTGACCCGACTTTAAAAAGAAAACCGTGTGGCATGGTGCAGATCTACACTGGATCGCTTTAACAATGGATCGTCTCATTTGGTGTACAACATCATTGCAGGTGATGAAACGCGGGTAAACTGCTATGAACCCGAAAGAAAGTTTGAATCTTTAAGAATGTATAGGCTCCAACAAAAGTTATTCGTAAAAAAAAACCGAAACACGAAGATGGTCGCCAAATTTTTTGGAATTACTAGACATGTTTCTACTGCAGCACTGCTGGATCGTCGTACCGTTAATGCTGATTGGTACACTACAGTTTGTTTGCCTAAAGTTCTTCAAAATGTTCGCGAAAAACGTCCAAGAGGAAGGATCATCTTGCATCAAGGTAACGCATGGGGGTACACTGCCGTTCAAACGACTGAATATTTGAATGCCCAAAACGTTGAAATAATGGGACATTCGCTGTGTAGTCCAGACCTAGTACCTAATGATTTCTTTTTATTTAAGCGTGTAAAGAATAAGTTACGGGGTTTACGTTTTACATCGGCCGAAGAAGCGCTTGACGCTTTTAAAAATGAAATAAATAACCTAACGCCGGAAGATTGGAGAAAATATTTTGAAGATTGGTTTCCAGGGATGCAAAAATGTATTGACTGTGGACGAGTACACTTTGAAAAATTATGAATAAATGTGTTTTGTCAATAAATTGCGTATAACTTTACTAGGCTCAGCAGGAAGGGAATAGCCCTGGTATAAAGTACATCCTCTGTCAAAATGTATATAATTTTCTTAAAATCAGAACAATGCCGAGAGTGTTCAGCCAACTTATTTTGTCGTATATTATATGTATTGCCTTTTATATTGGCTGCAATTGGCTGTTGAGCGTTCAGAAATATGATGGTTTGCCGACATAGAAGGTTATTTCTAATTCTGAATTGACAAGTCGCTTTAGGATCCCTTTTTAGAAGTCGAATGACAATATTGATATTCTTCGTTTAGTTTCATAATTATTTTGATGGTTAATGAATGCTATTATTCAAATGGGTCGCGACCTCTTTTATAAAGTATTTATATTTTTATAATATATTTTTTACAGATATCTTAATTGTTATGTACTATTTAAACTCATAAACCTACCAACAATTCATTTTACAATAAATTAGTGCTTTTCATCTGAGGAAGTAAAAGTTCTTAATTGTATTTTGCGCTTTTCATATTTCCACAACTTTAAGAATGAGCAATAGTAGAAAGCGAGATGCTTACAAAATTTATTTTCATTTTACCTGAATACGTTTGGGTAAAGTGCAGTCGGGGGTTAATAATGCTCAATTAGACCCCATGTATAAATATTTCCCTAATGTAAGGTGTCAATGCATGATACATTTAATCATTATAGTAAATTTAATAGGTATGTGAATGTCTAAACCACGTTTTTCGTTTTCTCTTTTTGTAGGTAAAATTGAATAAAAAGTAATTAAAGATATATATTTTATGATGTACAATAACGAGGGGTCGCAGAGGGAAAAAATACATCACCAATTTAAAGTTCTAATATTATCCATCAATACTAATAGCAGTTTTTGGAATAGCCGTGGCTATTACATGGCATATTCCCCTGTGTACATTATGCTTAGCGTTTTCATTAACCTTTTTTACATTTTTCAGGTTTTATTACCGTTATCTAGCTTAAATCTTTCCAAGCGCACATTTGGTTGGCTTTTTTGAAACAAATTATAACGCCATGCGAGTTTTTTTGCAACGAAGTCCTATTCGGCGTTGTGTAGGCTATTGTTATTATCTTCACAGTTCTTTGAATAGGGCAGGTGAACACGGTATGAATAAATAAAACCGCTCTCGACAATGCATCGCCGGTTTGAACTAGCATAGCGAATTTAATTTTTAATCAAGTTTTTCCACATAAAACCGCGGAGTGGAAACGTTCTCTAAAGATACAGGCATACATGCTCCAAATATCGCAATAACTGGTAGTAAATTCAGTATTTTGTAAAGATTATATGTAGAGTTTCACCCTCCTACGCTATAAAAAGAATATTATTTATGGCGACATAAACCATCGAGGCATGTAAACTTTAGGACTTTATTATGAAAAGGGCGCTACGACAGAAGGTAAACTACTATTCTTCCTGCGGGTGGAAAGAAAAAACAAAACTGTTAAGTTAATTAGAAATCTCATTAATTCGCATTTTCTTACTCTCGAAATCTGCTATTTAATTTGGACTGCAGAGTAGGAACTTTTAATTCAGATATTAAAATTCAAGTTTTGTAAATGATATAAAGTTTTATTAGATACATTTGAGAGGATTCGATACATTTAGTTGTTCATTTACGAAATTGCATTAGGTACCAACGAGAAGTACTTGAAATGTCTCTTCCTAATTACCTTGGAATAAAGCCACTTAATTCCTCAGATTATTTTTTTAAATCTATTTGGTTACATTATGATTTGTATTAACATACTTATTTTAGTTAATAAAATTATAACAGCGTCCTAAAAATTCAATATTAGGTATGAAAAACTTCAAGTTCGCTTATATTTCATTTTCTCTTAATTTAATTCAAGCAAGTCATTTTTGGAAAGTAAGTGGTGATTCTCGTTAAGTTTAATTCAGCTATACAGTGTGTCCCAAAACGTACGAGCAATATTTCAAGGATGAATTGCGGAACTTAATTAGAGTCGAAAAGTCCATATATGTCCTAAACGTAACCGTTAACGAGTTATTGTTTATTTCATCATTTAGGCGGCTAAAATTTTAGTTCAACGGATTTCTGAAATACCCATCTAGTTGCCACAATGGCGTCTTTTGTTTGGTAACGTTTGAACATCGTTTTTAACAAATTATTGTTTGTAACTTGTCAGTTTATTACTGTGATACTGAAGTTATTGGCTTCTTCTTTGTATCCTTATTGCCATTGTAACTCACAAGTGATTCACAACGCCAACGTTATTTTTAAATGAAGAATATGCAGATATTCATTATGTTTACGGTTGTGTGATGAAAATGCTTTAAAGCATAAGAAGAATATTGTAGAAGATATACCAATAGAAGACTGCCTTCGCGTGCAGTTTTCTTTAATTCACATCGTCGGCTGAGGGAACACGGCACTTTCAATGCAAGACATGCAGTCAACCAAGGAGTTGTCCATAGACCCGTAAACGATGATGAACAAATTCTTCATTTAATACAAAACGATTCCTCTTTAAGTGTGCGAAGAATTGCATTATGTATTGGAATATGTAGAAACCAGGTTTGGAGAATAATAAGTGCTCGCTTACATCCATATCACCATCAAAGAGTTGAAACTCTAGGTAATGATTTTGAAGCTCGTTTATGATTTTGTAGTTTGGTGCAAAATAATTAAAACCTACGGCATATTTTATGGACCGATGAAACTTCTTCCACATGAGATGGTATCAATAATAGAAAATCCTCATTTAAGAAGACTCTCGCATTTTCAATATAGATTTAGCGTTAATATGATAGCTGATATTCTTAATAATCGTCTGATTGGACCATTTAAACTATCACACCGTTTGAAAGATGTGAATTACGAATATTTTCTAGAAAACTCTTTACCTTTATTACTGGAGGATGTGCCACTAAATGTTAGACGTGCAATGTGGTATCAACACGATGGGGCACCAGCACAGCAATGTCTTCGTGTTAAAGCTTGGCTTAATGCAAATTTTGCGGGAAGATGGATTGGAGCGGGAAGACGCGTAGTATGGCCACCGCCTTCGCCAGGCCTGACTCCATTAGATTTTTATCATCGGGGTGGCATGAAACAGATTGTTTATGCAACTGAAGTGCACATGGTAGAAGAATTGCGCCAGAGAATGCAGCAGGCTGCCGATATTATTAGGAATAACCCAGCAACCATATTAAGAACACAGTGATATCTTCTGCGACGTGCGGCTTTGTGTATCGAACACAGTGGAGATAATTTTGAACATTTCTTGTAAATGACATAATAGAAATGTATTAAAAAAAGATTTATTTCAATAAATCCGTTGAACTAAAATTTTAGCCACATAAATTATGAAATAAACAATAACTCGTTAACGGTTACGTTTAGGACATATGTTTATAAGGACTTTTCGACTCTAAATAAGTTCTGGGATTCATCTTTGAATTATTGCCGGTACGTTTTGGGACATCCTGTATAGCTAACAACTGATATACGCTACAGGATTTTAAATAATGGTTTCAATGTTTTAATTTAGATTTACAAACATTACTTTAGAGTTTGCAAATTCCAAATTTTCTTAAATGACATTAGAGATTAGTGATGGGCATATCTCAAATGAAATCATTGGAAATATGTTTTCGATTATGCATACATCTCGAGATATCTTGAGATGTGAGGAATTCATTCGACTGATGAAAACATCTCGAATTCCTTTTGTTTCGTTGTTTACTGATAGTCGAAATATCGTTTGTGTCGGTATATAATTTAAGTAGTATTCGAATTAATTTGTAATTCGAGAAGATACTAAAAGATAAACTACAAATTAAATATTTGACTAGTTGTTTGTGTGATGGGGTTACATGTGCAACTGAGTTAGCAAAATAAGTTTTTATAATTTCGAACTGGGCATGCTTAAGTTGCGATTATTTATTTCTACTTTTCCATACTCAAATACAACAATACTAAATGTAGAATTTTTACATTGATTATTATTTAATTAAATATACTATTGTGATGAACTAGATACAAAAAGAAAATAATTTTAGCAATTTATGTAACTGTTCAAAAATATCAAATAAACCAAATTTTTAGACCGTAGGTAGTTACGATTATTTGTAGCCTGTCCGCATTTTCATATTAACTTTTAGGTTTAGTAAAATTAGTGGTTAAATTGGTCGTCATGATTACCCCTATAAAGATATAAACTATTAATCAATTATAATAAAATAATTAGAAATATGGTGAATATTTAATAACTAATAAACACGGAAAACCATAGAACTGCATTTAATCAGATTAATTTTACAATGTGACGAAATGTAAATAAACACAGAACATATAATCCAGTCGAAAACCAAAAAAACAATTCGAGACAAGAGCAGGAGTGCCAGGGAGCCATCATTCGAAAGGCAGGATGCGAGACATTTCTCGCATTGCCGAAATGCGCCCGCATTTTGGATTCGAATCATTAATTCGAATGAATATCTCGATTATTAAATCATTCGAATACTAATCATTCGATTATGCCCTTCACTATTAGAGGTATTCAAATCACTCAATTAGAACAAAAAAATCATTTAGCTTTTAGTTAGCTTTTAGGTGGTTTTACGAAATTAATTCCAAAATGATACTAATTCCCATTTTATCTTTGCCAAAATTAAAATTAAATTCATATTTCAGGCTATCTACTTTTATTAAACATTTCAAAATAGTTTTCTAGAGTTTGTAAATAAATTATATAATATAAAATTTTGCTAGAAAAAGTTATACGTATAGCTTATCGTTAGTTCATAATTTAAGTTGATCAAGTAATAGTGCTAAACCTAACTTAACTTATTAGCATCATACTTTGTAATAACCTATAAATAAAATTTTTCAAGGTGTTTGGTTTATTCCTGAATAGCGTATTTGAAACTTGCTAATTATCATTTATTTTGGACTCGGAGTACAACCGTATTTGTTAAGTAACGTTATATTAGGCGATTTTTGGTGGAGCGACAGTCGGGCGACTGATAAACAGCATTTCAACTACGTTGAAACGACTTCTGGTTGTTCAATTGAAAGTTGCCCTTTCGTCTACTGATTGTTCCACGGGATTTTTTTTACAGCAGTAGGTAGTGTAAACTACACTACATGTAGAAGTAAATCCTAAAAAAGTAAACTGTTATGTTCTTTTAAAATTTGCCGCTCTATATGAATTAATTTATTAATTGGATTTCCGCTCTATAGGAATTACAACGTTATTTGAATTGCAGTTTTATTTTGGGTTACCGTTTCGCTATTTTGTTGCGTCTTTTTAAGTTTGAGTTATGTTGACAGTTTCTTTTGTGTCGAAATTGCCGAATGTTGCTTTTCTCCCGCTTGAGCTTAACACACTTCTGAGAATTCACGTGTCCATGATTCTAGAACTTTTACTTCACATTTGAAAATATGGTGCAATCTTTGGGGGAATGAAAGATCGTGTTGCGTTTTTACAGTGAGTCAGCCTTCCACCTTTAATGGCTCCGGACCTTCCCAAATTCCATCTACGGAGAAGGTCCGTTACAAGAAAATAGTAGGCAACAAGCTTGGGTCCGAGACGAACGTTCATGGAGAGCGGGTCTTTTTCGCGGCACCTGTTAAATTGAGTTTATCGTACCGAATATTGCTTTAGGCAATTAGTATCATTTCGACGAGGTCGGATCTAAATCAGTTTTAACAGTGTAGCCTGGTTACAGAACAATCAAGAGTGATTGCTTTTTTCTTTGATTCATTCGGATAAAAGCGTTTGAGCCCGTGATGTGATTGTTGGGTCTGTTGGTGATACAAGCGTTTGAAATTTCTATTGCCCTCAACGTCGGCTGTCCCCGTTGGAAATAATTCAACTGATCCTGTTGGAAATAATCTGCTTCCCCAGGAGCGTACCTACCAACGTTTCGTCCCCCTGGTTTCCTGAGGCCTTCTACCTTTTTCCCGGACCGGAAAAATACCCCCTTTCTCGACTGTACCTGCATCTGGAAATCAACCCCCCCCTCCGGAATTGTGCCTGCCTCCACCGGAATTCAAGGTAAAGAACCAGTTTTTTTTGTGCAGTGTAAAACATACCTTTTTTTTCCTTGCGCAAACTTTTAAAATTCCACGTTATTGAACTTGTTTTATGCAACCTAAAAGCGATCTTCAGTGGCCATTTGTTTATTACCATAAAAATGCAATTTCCTGTTTTTCCTTTTTGTATCGCCATTTCAATTATTTCATTATATGTGTTTTAACATTTACCGCCTCTTTTATTTTTGGGTACTATAATGCTAGGGCCCTTTTAGTAAGCCCTAACGCCAAACATCTTCGAATGAAACTACTAATTTGGAGAGACTAATTTATTTGTGTGTATACAAAAACAGAGAAATATCGTAACTTATTAAACAAACTAACAACAACACACAAGCGACGTGATAAATATAGTGCCACGCGCACTACATTTACCCCCCCCTCTCTCAAAAAAAAGAAAAAAAAAGAAAAAAACATGGTGCAAGGACCTAATTGGAAGTCCGAACACCAAATATCTTTGAATAAAATGACTGAATTGGAGAGACTAATTTATTTGTGTGTATACAAAAACAGAGAAATATCGTAACTTAGTAAACAAACTAACAACAACACACAAGCGATGTGATAAATATAGTGCCACGCGCACTACAGTACTCTGTCTGTATTTGTTTGTGTACGAATTTTGCAAGCTTAAATATATAGGAGGAGGCACAATAAAGGTGAGTTCCATTCCCGTAAGCTGTTGGCTTCTCGGCCTTCCACGAGGACCTACAATCAGCTGGATTTGGAAGGTGCGTCCACAAATTTTGACTTACCCTGTACACAACTAAAGATTTCCTCCCGTAAGCGATGTTCACGAACTCCCCCTACTCGTTTGAGCTAAGCTGTAGGCCGATTTCCATCTATCTGGTTACGGGTCGTCGGAAAAGCTCGATTGGCCCGTAACAAAACAACAATCGGCATCAAATGGTTATTATGGTATTTATACTCTTTTATGCGGATTTATAATACTGAGTATCTATTTTGAAATATTTATAACATAAGAGACAATATCAAAGTCTATATATGGAAAGATATTGCGTATTTAACATGTCTGCGCTTGCATTAACTTTACAGGATTTGTTGTGTAAACATTTCTTACCTTGGCTGGGCAGTTTGAAACAAAAAGATGTGATTCTTTCTTAATCTGCATTAACCATTAGTTAACTAGTATTTGACAGACACTGGTAGCGTAATAATCGGAACACATACCAGTTAATTAATATCTTATTGTGCACAAACTACTTACATTACATACTTCAATTTTATATCGAAAATTAGAAGTTTATCGTACTTGCATGCACACCTTAATAACCTATAATTATGATTTTCAAAATAGATATCAATTTGAGAAGTCGTAACATGTACCTACGTTGATAAAAACAGGAAAGATTTGTTTTAACAGTTATGCAACGCACATTTTGTATCGGGTCAAATGCTGCAATTTTTCTTGTATATACATTTAATAGCATAATTTTAGGTTAGCCCAACATAAGTGCGGGTGCAGTCCTGCCAAAAAAGAAAAGCAGGCCGTGGACGTGTAAACGTATGTCGTAACTAGATGGTTTTGTAGTGTGTTTCGTGAGGCTTACTTTACGCGACTCTTGGTCGAGTAAATAAGGGTAGCTCGTAAAATGTAAAAATCAAAATATTATAATGTAAAAATTTAACATATTCACTAAAATGATTATTTATGTAATACAGAAAGCATTTATAATTGAGGAGTATGCAGGTTTTGCAGAAAGAATATCCAGCTTTGATGACTGATGTTTTTATTCCGCATTATTGTATCGATACAGTTATTTCGAAAAACTGGTTCCGTGACAAGGACAAAATGCAGCGCTCGACCTACACATCGGAATGAAGAGAATATTGGGAATGCTGGGGAATTGTTATCAACGCACGATATCTCTCCGGGCTGTTTTCCAGCAAGTTGACCTTTCTTATGAAACCTGTCAGCTCATAATGAACTGCTTAACTATTCTGCACAAGCTTCTAGTTTATGAAAAAAGAGTGGAGTTTTGTTTTGTTAGATTCTGAACAGCATGCATGATGATAAGTTGGAGCAAACTTTCTTCCCGTAATATACGAAAGTGCTCTACAGAAAACTCACATTTTTACCAAGAGGAAGCATGTCATCCGGAGAAAGTGGTGTATGCATGGGTTTGAGCTGAAGACGAGTAACTGACTGCACGAGTTGAAAAACCGATTATGAAAAACGTGTAGAGTTTCGTCATTGATTTGAAACTGACTGCGCAAAGATATCGCGAAGCAACTCTTCAACTTTTCATTAATGCTTCATATGATGATGCGTTGCAAACTTGATTCGTTCAAGAGGCGGGTGCTACAGCTCATGAAACTTTCGTATACCTGCAAGAATTCTTTGGCAATCGTTTGGTAATCAAGAATATGTCGATAGCTTGACCACCCTCATGTCATTTAACACCGTCGAGCTTCCTCGTTCGGCTATACTGTAACGAAGCATTACTAATTTTTTATTATTATTATGAGATTTAGGACTCCGTTTACTTTGTTTACATACCGTTTATCGCTTAGAAGTTTATTAGATTGCTTTTTGGATAATATTATTGTGTACCGACCCATGTCTTTCCGAATGCACCCCGTATTATTTTCATTTTAGAAGTGTTTACCGATTTATGTAAATATCATTATGTACTGTTTAATTTATACTAGGAATTTAAGGCCGAACAAGGTAATTTATTTATTATGTACCGTGTAGCAACATTTAGAATTCCTAGTTTGTTTTGTTATTATAATCTGAGACCGTTTTTATTTTGATACCGTCATTAGAAGAATGATGAATTACCAGTGTATATTTGAACAATTAGCATTTATATTTATATCCGACTATTGTAAATTGGTTTATTCGAATTGCATTTACGCGTGGAGATCAGATAACCGCATCTACAGCGTAAAGTTGGTGGAATAGTCACGTATTCCCTACTCTCAGCTGGAATGCGCGAATTAAACCAAATATTGTAGCAACAGTTACCGGGCGGGTATAAATACAGGCTCTCGAACATTAAAAGGTCTCTCTTCCCTCCGGTCCAGTTTGAAGAAGAATCATCTAGTACCAGCGACCCACGAACCACTCCGAAGCCAAGGTACAGCCTACCCACGCAAGCAGTGTAGAGGTGAGGAATTGTTTTATCTTGGCACTATTGCTTTACCGTTCATATTTTACTTCTCCGTTCTCTTTCACCCCTGGTACCCCTCTCTCTCTCTAACTTAACCGAAACCCCGGGAAGCAACATCGCTGCGCTTGTCCTGAGTTGTTGTCTTCCATCCCTGTCTCCCCTTGCGGCTGGGTATGTCCTGACGCAAGTAACCCTCCTTCAGAAGCACCGTCGCTGCGTGTGTCCTGAGGCGGTGTTTTCTGTCCCTTATCTCCCCTTGCGGCTGCGTGTGTCCTGACGCAAGTAACCTTCCTTCGGAAGTACCGTCGCTGCGTGTGTCCTGAGGTGGTGTATTCCATCCGTGCAATATCCCTTTATCCAGAGAGAGCACCGTGATTCTCGACCGTTCAATACCGGGTGTTGTACCCGAGTTGTGCCAAGATATAGGATTTCCCTTCTCGCTCGCTGTCGCAATTGCTACCGTATCTGCTACCGTATTGCTACCATACCCGCTACCGTTTTGCTACCGTATTTGCTACCGTATTTTGCTACTGTATAGCTACTGTTTTTGCTACCGTATTTGCTACCGTAATTGCTACTGTTTTGCTTCCGTTTTGCTACTGTATTTGCTACTGGCTAATTTTAATGTTATGGAATTATACCTGTTAATGTGAAACCCTGTATTGTTTAATTCATCCAATATATGTATTAAATCCTTCTTGCTTTAATTCTTTCACGACGCAGTACAATAGACTCTCTAGGCCGATCCCGAGAGTGCAGGTAAATAACAACAGACCCCCGGACACCGACGTCTTCAACTGCAGTTACCCAGGTCTTCGTTATCTGTTCCAGGAAACCGAAGCTGTACCGGAGAGTAAACTCCGTAACAAATCAGGCGCCCGAGGCAATCTCAGCAATTGCACAGAATAAGCAGACGTGCAATTGACTCCGTTAAGCCGATTAAAGAAAAGAGCGTCACAATACCAAAAATTTTAATTTTTTACAATTTGATTAAATAACTTTGAAGAACTTACGCAAAAAATTAAAGCAATGTTTGAAAGAATAAACAACATGCCACGACTTTTGCTAAATGCGATTGAAGGGGCGAAGCGATGAAGAACATGTACAGTAGTGTGAAAACGTTCTGTATCACCCAAGAAAATAATTATTTCTTGAAGTTTAACTACAGTTTTGGCATAGTTGCCAAAAATTACCTCTCAATTTTTGTTTTTAATGACTATGTCTATATAGCTTATCTCTTAATTAGTTACTTAGAACGCCATAGAAAACAATTAAAGTAAGTTGTTTTCTAAAATCGATAATCAGTTATTCGCCCATTTTCTAATGGGCACATTAAAATGCATTTAACATGAACTTAAAACGCATTATTAGGAGAAATACTTATTACGTTATCAGTATTGGGCCCCAAGACAAGGGCAGAATTATTTAGTGATTAATCGACCTATAACATTAACACTAATGCCGAAAACACATATGTTAGAAGATTTCCCGGAGAAGATGTTTTACGAGAGTGTGTTCTGCCAACAATTAAACTTTCAACCTCTGTCATGATATGGAGCTGTGTGTCTCTTGAAGGTGTTGGTAGACTGCAAGTTGTATCTGGCATGATGAAAGCAACCAATTACATTGATGTGCTGCAGGAGAAGATGTTGCCTACTGGAAAAGAGTTATTTCCTGACAAAACCTTTATCTTTCAAGATAATAATGCTCTTTACCACAGAGCAGACGTTGTTCAATTTTGGATGTCGACCAATAAACTTAAAATAATAGCCAGCACAATCCTCGGAACTAAATCCTATAGAAAATTTTTAACAAACAGTATTTCAAGAAAGAAGCATACAAACAAGTGGAATTAGTCGAATCCCTAATTGATGCCTGGTATCGCTGCATTACGAAGGAAGAATTAGAAAAACTGGTGACTTCTATGCCAAAAAGGTGTGAATTAGTTATTAAAAACAAAAGATAGATTATTAAGTACTATAATAATTTAAAATTCATAGTGCATATTGTAATAAACGTTTAGGTGTAGACTACATTAATGTATATAATTTTATACAATTTTTTTTGTTTTTTTTTGAATGAATTTTATATATCGAATTGATTTCGTTTTCTTATGGATCAACATTTGGGCTACTATTGTTACTAGTATTGTCTTTAAGTACCTGCATTATAATTGCAATGATGAAATGAAAAATATTTGAAAAAATGGGTCTAAACTCAATTTAACTTATTTGTGCAACTGATGGAGAACTGTTTCACACCACTCTATATGCATTCAAGGACATTTTATTGACCTTTTATAATCTTTACTTCTTTATTATTTGAAAATTAATTTCATATTTACATTTATTCGATAAGAATAAGTTGCTTGTTTGTTTTAACATTGACATTGTATAACCGAAGAGTATATACTTGATCAGTAGTAACTTGAAGCCTCACGAAACACACCACATAATCAAGTTGAAACACATGTTTTCACATCTACAGCCTACTCTAATTTATTCTTCTGAAGTTTAAAGATACTTCTATGCTGTTGTAAGCATTGGACAAAACTCAAATCTCGAAAATGATGTAAACTAGCTGTGTGAATACTTCTTGCTTTTTTAGAATTTGGAGGTCCTTTATTAAATAAGGTTCTACAAGAAATATGCTTCTAATTTTAGTACCAAAGAATGAGCAAATGCCTATATCTGTATAGATAACCTTGTACGATATTCAATGCGTTATTGTATTGTAACGTTCTATAGAATTAATTAGAGATACGCAGATAATACTAATTGTTAAATGGCCTGCTTCGAATGAGCTAAAATTATTTGACGTTATAGGTCGTTTAATTTAGTGCACTTGATGTAACATTCCTATTTTAATTAGAAAGTCTTACTTGATGTTACGCTTTTAGACTACTCAAGGTAATAATGTTTAATGAAAGTTCACGTTAGGGGTTTGATTCAGTTCTGTCGAGAACTTGCAACTTTTAAGTACATGTAGAAGTGGTTTAGTTATAACTTCTACAGATGTAGTTGACGGGCAAGAGCTACGAGCCCAGTCGCATATGAATTGGACCAAAAGAAATATGCAACACAATTTGATTTTTATGAATTAAAATTTATTTAATTATTACAACTTCAACAGAGACAATTAAGCTTATTTGATAATATGTGGTTTTACCAATTAATCAACTATATCTAATACTTATATTAACTATAATAATTATTTAATAAACAAAAAGGAGAAATTACGTCTGGCGCATAATAATTGGACCAAACATTTTCGACCAATTAGTTACAATTACCACTGTGTGCAGTCACCTTTTCGTTTTAATACAGCATCAATTCTCTTTGACATGGTGCTTACTAATGTTTTGCAGTACTCTGGTTGAAAGTTATTCCAAATTTCCTGAAATTTATTCTTTAATTCAGGAATGGTGCAAACTGGTGTGGTTCGAAGTGCTTTTTTCATTTGATGCCAAAGAATCTCGATAGGGGATAGATCAGGGCTACTTGAAGGCCATTTTAAAACAGGAATATTCATTTCCTGCAACCATGATGTTACGGATTTAGCCGTATGGCAGGCTGCGCCATCCTGTTGAAATATAAATTCCGCTTCTGGTAGGTAGTTGAATTTCATTAATGGAAGGCAACAATTCTTCTTGCAAAATTATCTTGTATTTCGCAGCATTCACAGTACCGTCAATGAAAAGAAGACGTCCAACTCCTTGTGAGGACATGCATCCCCACACCATCACAGATCCTGGAAATTTAACCTTTCTTTTGAGGCAATCTCTATTATGATATTCTTCCCCTGGCATTCGAATAACTCGACTTCGTGTATCGCCAACACACACCTCAAACTTGGATTCGTCACTCCAGATTATTGAATCCCATTGACGTTGAACCCAGTTTTGGCGCTCCTTTGCCCATAAAAATCGGTTTCGTTTTTGTTTTTGTGTGAGAAGCGGTTTTTCCTTCGCCTAAAGTGAAATAATAAGTTTGGATGTTTTTTACATGTTTGTAAAAACTTACCTTGAAGAACCCATATCCCACTTTTTTCATCCTCCTCAAACAGGTGTCCTTTGAAATAGGTCTACCAATCGAATCTGCCCATTTTACAGCCAATTCTCACGAGGAAGCGCGGCGATCTTGTTTAATAATGAGTGTCCGGAGAGCACGCTCATCTCTTTTGGTAATCTTTGAAGCACGGCCAGTTTTAACTTTTGTTTGAATATTTCCGGTTTTTTTAAATTTTGAAATTATATTTCTTACTGTTCCTTGAGGAATCCTTAAATTTTTTGTAATTCTATGCCCAGAAAGTCCATTTTCATGGGCAGCAACAATAGAATTTCGCATATCGCAAGATAACGACTTTCCACGAACCATTTTGACAAGTAACTAAATTAAAACATTTAACTAATGCTATAATTTGTTTCTTTAATGCACACTTGATAATATATTTGAAAGAAGAAATTATGTAAGGTATTTTGCTGGATAAACAAATATTTATAATTGTGATCGAGTTATGGTCCAATTATTATGCGCCAGACATAATTTCTCCTTTTTGTTTATTAAATAATTATTATAGTTAATATAAGTATTAGATATAGTTGATTAATTGGCAAAAACACATATTATCAAATAAGCTTAATTGTCTCTGTTGAAGTAGTAATAATTAAATAAATTTTAATTCATAAAAATAAAATTGTGTTGCATATTTCATTTGGTCCAATTCATATGCGACTGGGCTCGTATACTATGTTTGCCGTACCTTTTAATAAATTTATATTAATTTATATTCTCTATACACAAATAGATAAAAAAAAGTTACTTCCGTGTATAGTAATTTAATACAATCCTTTTAATAGAACACATTTTCTATAAAATATCTAGTAGATACCATAGAGTTTAGATATATTTTATTATGTGATCGTATTAGCAGGAGTTAAACATGATAACCATTTGATATTTTTATTGCTATAGATATTTCGGTATAACTATATGACGTGTCCGAATTGTTAGCATTTCGGAAAGCAATGTTCTTTTGCGGTGCTTAAATGTAATTGAAACAAAATGTACCTGTCGAGGATGGTGTTGCTTGCTTGCTTGCTGTGAAAGAGCGAGATCTAGGACGCGGTTTTCCAAGCATCTCTATGCACTTATATGGCCATATGGCCCATTGTACACCCTAACCATGGTACTAAGAATAAAAGGTATGATACTGCGCATGTTGTTGACGACCATATGACTTTCGTGACGTCACGCGGCGAGTTCGAAGACACAATCTCCACGTGCGTCTCGGCATTTTTAAGTGATTTTAGCTGTTACAGCAGATATTTTGTGGAAGTTTTACTGTTTTCTCGTATAAAAAATGCGTTGTGCGGTGTGTGGATGCAATAGTGACAATCAGTCGAAGAATTTTCAGAATAATGTAATGTTTTTTCGGTTTACAACTAAAAACGCGGTCATTTGCAGGTGGTGGGTAAATGCTTGTGCACGGGCAGATAAGTTTAATGTAAATAATGCGAGAATTTGTGATCTTCATTTCACTAAAGACGATCATGAACGGAATTTGAAAGAAGAATTGCTGGGGTATACTAACCAACACCGTCGTCAGTTGAAAGCTGAAGCTATTCCAACTTTAAATTTGCCGAAGAACAATATACACCACAATACAGATGACAGGACAAAGCGAGCTGTTAAAAGGAATAACTCCAAACTTGTGAAAGATATTCTAGTACAAACCAAGTAAGTACTTACGATTTGTACAATAGATTAGGCATGTCTAGGTATTTATGAATAATTGTTTGCAATTGGTTACAGTGCATGCAGTGATGACTTTGGCGAAGGCAGTACTTTAAATAATATTTCGAATGAAATAAAGTTTGATGTTGAAGACATGCCTCAAAAATCACTTACTACTACTAGGAATATCGGGTAACTACTTTTGATATATTTTACGTTTCATAATCCTAAAATTTTAATATTCTGTTTTAGAATCAATACCGAAGAGGTCGGTGACAATCGGGATGCAAAAATTATAGCTAATTTGCAAAATAAGGTTCTTTTACTGGAAACGCACTCGAAGGCTTTGCAAAGTATCTTTTCGCCGCAGCAAATTAAGAAAATGACAGTTGGGTCCAATTCACGCCTAAGATGGTCTTTAGAAGACATTTCTAAAGCAATCGTCATTTACTCCTCAGGGCCTAGGGCTTATCGTCTATTATTAAAGAAGGGATATCCATATCCTGCAGTTTCTACTATACGATCCTGGTGCAAGAAAATTCAAATTGCACCAGGTATTCTCAAGCCAGTGTTTAATGTTATCCAACGTTGTGACATGTCCGAAATAGAAAAAGTTTGTGTTCTGTCTTCTGATGAGATGAAGATTCGAAAAGTTTATCTCTACGACAAAACAAATGATGAAACATTAAAACCGTACAATTATGTACAAGTTGTAATGATGAGAGGGTTAATTGGAAATTGGAAACAGCCTATTTTTTTCGATTATGATTGTAGCTTAAAAAAAGAAAAATTATTTGAAATTATTAATTTTGTAGAAAACTGTGGATTTCCTGTTGTGGCAATAGTTAGTGACATGGGGGGAGGTAACAGAGGATTACATTCAGAGCTGCAGATTAGCATTGATCAGACTTGGTTTATTAATCCAACAAACAACAATAAAATTTATGTATTTGCTGACATCCCCCATCTAATTAAACTGATCCGAAACAATTTTTTGGACTTTGGCTTCGTAATAAATGGTAAAGAGATAAACAAACTGGTTATCGAAACACTCTTGCGACTGACTAGCTCATCTGACTTGAGCATTTCTTATAAAATTTCTGAGGAAAGCTTGAATGTTAAGGGAGCTCAACGGCAAAAAGTTAAATTAGCAACTAAACTTTTCTCGCACACCATCTCAAGAGCTATTACTCGGTGCGGCACACTTGGTCTTTTTAAAGAGGAAAACTGGAAAGAATGTGCAGAATTTTTCAAAGAGGTACTTTTTTGCACTGCTTTCAATATGTAGCTCTTTATATAAGTATATTTTATTTTAGGTAAACGATTGGTTTGACGTTTTCAACGTTAAGGTTCCCGAACATGACAACCGAGAAAGAATTAAAGCATTTGGTCTAGTAATAGATACTCAATTATCTATTTTAAATCAAATGACGAGGACGATTACAAACCTTCGCGTTAAAGGCAGGAAATCGTTAATGCCATTCCAAAAGGGTATGCATAGGTTATAAATATGTAAATAAGAATATTAACATTTTAAACTTTAGGTATCATAATCAGTAACAAATCGTTACCACTTTTGTTTGACGATCTCAAAAATAGGTTTGACGTCAAATATCTATAGACGTACCGTCTTAATCAAGATGTGTTGGAAAGCTTTTTTGGGGTCATAAGATCGAAAGGAGGGCTTCACGATGCGCCAGATCCACTAGAATTCAAATATAGATTAAGGGCCTACATCTTGGGTCGAAACGAGGGATCACTTTCAAATGCAGGCAACGTTGAGGAGGACTCTACCCCCGATTTACCCAATGTGGAAATTCCTGCAAAAACTTTAAGTGTAACTTGGATTTCTCCTAAACTCACCTGTCAAGAAACAGATACCATTTGTAGTAATAACGATGATCAATCTGAACTTGAAAATCTGCACTATGATGGTTTAGAATATGTAGCAGGTTATATATGTAAAAAATTAAAGGAAACTGAGCCTGAACAACAAACCTCAATCAACTCTGATGATCAGTATACTTGGGTCAATCATCTGGCTGAAGGTGGCCTTGTAAAACCTTCTCAAGAAATGATGAAAACAATGGCACGATTAGAAAACATTTTCAACTCTGTAAATTCAAATTCACTATTGATTTCAAAAAACTATTTAAAAAACTTATTGTTGCAAGCTGCTGATGTCTCCTGCAGTGATAAAATAAAAACATTATTTTTTAGAACTCGGATGTATTTTAGAATGCGCAATATGAATAAGGCTTTATTAGATAAGACTCTTTCTAGAAAAAGAAAAATGTTAAAAACGATAACTTAATAAAAACTTTTGGAAATTACTTAATTGTATTTGTTTAAATTCTTTAAAAAGCTGATTATTACAACTAACAGTTCAGACGCGCGTAAATAATGCGACGTTATTAGACGTACTACTCGCCATGTGACGTCATGCGCAAAATATGACTAAAATGGAACGCTTTAGTATCATACCTTTTATTCTTAGTACCATGCACCCTAACTAAGAATTTTGCCTATCTGGGGTAATTCCAACTCCAGTAGTGATTTTTAACGTGTCACACATCGCAGTCGCACGGGACCTACGGCTTTACTTCTTATCCGACAGAAGGCGCATTTTTAGATTTTTCCCTGCTAGAAAAATCTCGCCGACCTTGGCCAGGTTCGATCCCGCGTCCCTCGGATCTAAAGGCAAATGTGCTAACCACTAGACCACCGAGGCCGGCGAGGATGGTGTTACTTATTTTGTGATTAAAGCGCTTTTATTAGGAGTAATGCTATAGTGCGAAATATTACAAAACATTCAACATAGTAATTTACCACAAACAGTGTGTTTGGCATGAGCAGTATAGCGTATGATATCATTATAAATATATTCAATTGTAATACTTGTTTCGGCAACAATGTCAAATTGACAATAATCACTATTATAGAGGTTACGAGATTGTAATTAAACTCATTTTCTATGAATAATCCGGAAATTAGGAAACAAAGACAAAATAGTATAATAGTGTTTCAGTCACTATTACATTT